>JARJHM010000829.1:0-129595 GCA_033356055.1 Carex pumila
TCAAAATATAATTACTCTTGTAATTATACCGCTAGCAGATAATCTAACTCTATCAAGGGGCCCAGTGATGCTATAGCTCGTATAGAGATACGAGGGACAAATAGTATTCTTGGTAAACTATCACTTCCTCAGCTAAGCTATACATATGGGAATGCTACCGTTATGACTGCTTTTTACGGACAGCGGTAGATAACAATCACACATATATATTTCTCAGTGGGAACGATAAATACCTCATACTGTAGAACGTGACACTGAATGAAAACATAAATGACACGAACACAATTCTATTTAATGTTTCATTCGGGGTCTGTCAAATACCATGTTTCTAGAACATGTATCTATGTGATTAAAATGACATCTTGTGTCAGGTGGTTTGTAAAACTTAACCATCTTTTAATCCACATACTAACCTTATCGCGGTTATTAGTGTTCCTGCTAATTACCTTGGTTAGTGACCTTTTAAGAGTATATATCATCTATATTATGGAGTTTCACAATTTCAGTCATGAACTCGAAATGATCCATAAATTCAATAATACTCAAGGCAACAAAATGATATATAAATAAACATTCAATTCATGAACAAAGCTTTATGATAAATTATCGTATTATTAACTTCTAGATTATTAGAAACTAACAGGTTGGGCATAAAAAACCTCTTTGTTTTCAACTAAGCACTGTTGGGCAAAGTGATGTGGCAATGGTTGCATGTGCAGAGGTCGACATGGATGGCATTGGCTCAACTAAGTTCACCAATTATTAGGCCTTGGGAATTGACACAGACAACTACCTTCTGAAAAAATCTTAAACCAGTTACACAATTCTTGATGGCTTTGGTGCAGTTCATCAAAATAGAAGAAACTCACATCTGTTTTTGAAAAGATTCATGGTTACAAGGACCCATAATGGATAGATATCCGCTGATATATACATATGTTGAAAAGCTGAATATGTCTGTAGTTGAGGCAGTTGTCGAAGGACAATCGATCATCCCTATTGTACAGCAGATCTTATTACCAACAATGGAAGAAGATGAACTGTACTGATATAGGATATAGGACAATGGATCATCCCTATTGTACAGCAGATCTCACTGATGATAGAGTTGATCCAGGTCACTGGTACATATATAGGACAATATGAACTGTATAGGAGATGGAAAAACGATGGAAGATACACGGTTAAATCATATTACCAAGTGTATGAATGATGCGCGCAAAAGCGTATGCACAAAGTTTCAGTACAATAAGATGTACCTTTTAAACCTTTAACACGCGTTTGAGTTAAAATTGCAAGTGCACAATTATATCAAAGTAGTATTTTAGGTATCGATCCACAGGGAGTACGATAAAACTTAGTTCAAACTTTAGTAATAAATTTCAGAAAATAAAATAAAGTAAAGTGCAATAAAAGTAAATTGGGGGGTTTGTTCTAACAATTCCTAAAGTTGGGTTCAATACCCAAAAGAAAGGAGTTTGAAATAATAATTGTAAATAAAAGTAAAAGAAGGGAATTGGTTTGCTTTCAAGATTTAGAGATCTAGGGGTCTTTGGTCTACAATTCCTTGCTAACTCTATTAATTCGGTATTTGTTTGAATTCATGTATGATTTGATGAGGTTTCTAACCTAAATATGTTATTAAGGGTTACTTTCGTAAATTAATAACGTGCCTATGTAACTCGAACTTCTCAATGAAGTTCCCCACCCTAGCTACCTAGACCTATAAGCTCTTGTTAGTCTCTCATCTCCTCAAATATTGGTACTTCGCAATTAAGTCCATCATACCAATACCCGATTTGAATTGAGATGTCCTAATTAGGGCTTGACTTCACGATTAGGTTCTTCACCAAATTCCTAACCTTAATTTCTATAGTTCCGGCTTAGATTAAATTGGTTACAATCTTAACCTAAACCTAAGGTATTTGCATTCATAGTTTGGTACTATCCTATTGATCACAGTCAATTTTGGTTCTTTCGAATCCAAAACGGGATACTACAATTCAAGTACTAACTATGTAATTAATACAAATGATTAAATCACAGAAATTAACAATCAAATCTCATAAAACAATCATAATAAAAACAAATAACCGAATAAAATAGAATTAAACAAGTTCATGCATTGACCTAAACCCCTAGAGAGAGAACTACTCCCTCATGGAGAGATCCATTACAAAAGTTGGCAAAAGTAAGAAGAAATGAAATAAAGAAATGATTACACCCTTTATTTGATCAAAGCCCTCAATCTTGCCGACTTCTTGCTTAGGAAACCCTTCTTCTCCTTGCTTGAAAGCTTTCCTTACTTCAGAATTTATCGCTATGTGTGTAGAGAGAATGAAAGAATGAATGGGAAGAGATAGAGAGGGATGTTGATCTTTGCGAAGAGATGAGTGTGGATCATAAGAGATCATCTGAGATGAGATGAGATCCCCTCTTTTATAGCCAAGGATCATGTCCAATTAAGAGCCTAGGAAGTGGGGTTAGTGGGTGTTATATTTGGATTGTTTTTCAGGATTGTCTTGTCTACATATGGCTGTCAAAACGCATCCATGATGCACCAAAAATAGAAAAACTGTCAAAAACGTGCAATTTTGGCTTTCTGCGGGTCCAGTGCGGGTTCTCCGAGCCGCACTGCGGGTGGGCTGATCCGCACTGAGAAAAATTTTAGTTTTTAGTTTCTCATGTTGTAGATCTTCTCGCTAGCTTTCCAAAAAGTGGTCATAAGCCTTAATCGGAGTTAAGAGTCAAAAGTTATGACCATTTTAAGTTCAGACTCTATTTTTGGCTGACTGCTACAGTGCGTCCGCACTGCAATCCGCATTGCTACAGTACCATCCGCACTGGGATCCGCACTGGTACAGTATCATCTGCGCTGAGATCCGCACTGCGTCCTCACAATCCGCACTGGGATCCGCACTGCGTCCTCAAAATCCGCACTGGAATCCGCACTGCGGATGCATCGAGATCCGCACTAGGCTCGGACTTTTCTTATGCGACCAGAGTGCAGCTGCATCGAGATCCGTGCATCCGCACGGATTTTGGTGTATAACTTATTATACCTTTTTAAAATTGGCGCGCGTCCAGAAATCCATCTAAGTACTTATTTTGGCCATATTCCAAACCGTGTGTTCGCAATGGACATTTTTCTTCGGTTTTGCACGGATTTTGATGTATAGCTTATTATACTTTTTTAAAATTGGCGCGCGTCCAGAAATCCATCTATGTACTTATTTTGCCCATATTCCAAACCGTGTGTTCGCAGTGGGCATTTTTCTTCATTTCCTGTAAGTTAAAACCAAGCAAACGCAGTAACTTGATCCTAGGTGTAATCTATTCACTTTATATTCAAAATACAAGATATTTGGTGTTATTTCGTGATAAAAATCAGATCGAATATGTATATAATTTAGGCCTATCAATGAAACAGGACCACATATTATAGACCAAATAGCTAGCATATGGTGCCTCAAAGCACCTTTGCGAGTTATGATATTTGGTTGGCTCATGCTTAAGAACAAAATCTTGACTATTGACAATTTAGTCTTTAGAGGATGGGAATTGGTTAATAGGTGTTGCTTGTGTAAAGAAAATGCAGAATCAGTCCAACATCTGTTCAGTGACTGCAAATTCACGATACTGGTTAGGCCAAAGCTGCAGGAAGCTAAACCAATGCTGTGGCAATGCAGCTTCTTTCATCAAGGTCAATACTACAATGCGGTCTTAAGATCAAAAATGCAAATGGTTAAAAAGGTGCAATTGGCAATGGTGTTCAACACATGGAAGGAAAGATGCAGAAGAATTTTTCAAGACAAACAACAAACAGAATTGCAATTGGCGAGGGAAATCATTCAAAAAGTTGGTCTATGGTTTCCTGAGTAAAATGCACTCTCTGAAACATTGGTTTCAAGTTTCGTTTTTTTATCTTACAATGTCTTTACTTTATTGTTTTCCATCTTTGTTTATGTTTTATGATATATTTTGATCTTTGTACATAACTTTATTACACCTTTGGTGTAATTTTTAATTGGAATCTGGGAGTCTAACTCCCTTGTTTCACTTTCAAAAAAAAAATAAACACCGTAGTTTTACTCATGTAATTTAATTTTATTATATTGTATGATATATATAATTTACAAGTTGAGTAGAGTTAAAATGTCCTATTGTTTTTGTGTTTTAATTATGTTTCACATTCTTTTTTCTTTTTTCGTAGCTCAAATAGTCGATCAAAACAGTTTAATATGATCTCCTTATTAAAATGTGCTTGAAGATCAAATTTTATATTTTTTTTCTATGGAAACTTTTACTTTTATTTTAGATAGGTACAAATTACTGTTATTTAATGGTCCAAAATTTTCTGAAAAATAGTGTTTCGTATCTATCTAAAAAAATAGTAAAAAAGTATATACAATTTGGTCTCCAAGCACATTTAATATGAATATTTTGTTGAACGATTTTGATCAATTATTTAAACTTTGAAAAAAAAGATAATAATGTGAACACTACTCATTGTAGTTTATCTTATTATAATCACTATTTTTTTTAATAAAAGTATATCTCTACTTGTTTGTCCATATTTAACATCATACAATATAAAAACTAGGAACTTTTGACCGAATTTTTTATTTATATCCAAATTTTATATGAAATTTAAAAAAATATCCGGATTGTTCGTTTTTTTCTAAAAGTATCCATTCCGGAATTTTTTTTTTCTGGAATTAAACTCTAAACCCGGACAAAAAAATTTCCGGAAACTCGGTTCTAACTCCGGAAAAAAAATTTCCGGTTTTCAAATCCGAAATTTTTTTATTCAGAATTAGCTCCCAAATCCAGAATTTTTTTTTCTGGACTCGGGACTGGGCTATAAACTCGGATTGTTCTGTTTTGATTCTTCACGCGGATTCTCTCTTCACATCCTTCACCATTAAAGGTAATTTAATTTTAATTTATTTATTTAAATATTTAAATTTAAATGGTTTAGAATAATGTAAAAAGAATTATAAATTTAGAAAATTGTGTATAATAATTTAGAAATACTGAATGGTCTAGAATAATTTAGAAAATACCAAAATGGTTTAGAATAATGTCCAAAAAAATTAGAAATTTAGAAAATTGTGTAGAATAATTTAGGAAATACTGAATGGTCTAGAATAATTTAGAAAATACCAAATGGTTTAGAATAATGTCCAAAAAAAATTAGAAATTTAGAAAATTGTGTAGAATAATTTAGGAAATACTGAATGGTCTAGAATAATTTAGAAAAATACCAAAATAGTTTAGAATAATTTAGAAAATACCAAAATGGTATAGAATAATTTAGAAAATACCAAATTGGTGTAGAATAATTTAGAAAATACCAAAATAGTCTTGAATATTTATAAAATACCAACATAGTTTAGAGAATACCAAATGATCTAGAATAATTTAAAGAATACCAAAAGAGTATAGAATAATTTAGAGAATACCAAAATAGTCTAGAATAATTTAGAAAATATGATAATGGTCTGGAATAATTTAGAAAATATCAAATGGTGTAGAAAATCATCCTATTATTGTAGAAGATTATTAGATTAATTTAGAATTTTTTTTAGAAATCTATTTTCTTTTAGGAATTCCTAAAACAATTCTAAATTATTTTAGAATTAATAAAATTAAATAATTATATATTTAAGTAATTAAAAATTAAATACTTCTAAATTTAAATAAATTTAAATGATATATATAAAAATTAAATAATTATATATTAAGTAATTAAATATTAAATACTTCTAAATTTAAATAAATTGAAATTAAATAATTATATATTTAAATTTAAATTACAAATTTAAATATTATAAATTTAAATAATTATATATTTAAATAATTATAAATTAACTTACTGTGAGAGAGCGAAAACTCGGGGAGTGAGTGAAAGTCAGAGACGAAACTGCGTGGTTTTATAAACTAATTGTGCGATTTTGGAAAAAAAAATATCCGGAAAGAGAATAGAATTATTTTATATTTATAAATAAAAATAATTATATATAATTTAATATTTATAAATTATTTTATAAAATAATGGATACAAAATAGTTCTTTATGTACTCGTATCTTTATTCGATAAGTTAAAAAATTTCTTTTTGAAACCAGTATTTGTTAAGTTAACAAAAAAAAAATTATAAATATACTTTCTTATCAAACTTATACAGATGGGATAAACAGATAAAAAAAATATATCATTCACACTCTACTGTTTGGATCAATTGAATGAAATTCCCGCCTACAATATTTACGTAATTGGATGAATTGAATAAAATTGTGGGCTATTCCATGCATACTATCTAGCTAGTATATCTGAATATATGGGATATATAGCTAGCCTAGTTTTTTTTAATACAAGTACATACGTGTGCATGTCTTGATATTTTAATTATCATGTATGCGGCCATTTTTATTAATATCTTAAAAAAAAAATTAATTTTAAAAATAACTTCGCATTGAGTTTTTTTTTCATAAATACTCCGACCATTGGACCTACGGGCAGTCCAAAAAAACCACAAGACCGCCCCCCTACTGAGACGGGCCACAACCCTACCAGAACACCCCTTGTAGGGGCGGGCCACACCTCTAGTAGATTGCCCGATCCTCTTTTTTTTTTTTCTCTTTTTTTTAGAGAATCTTAATAATTTTATGAAGAAAATGAATATTTTCCTTGAATGCAACTAGATTAGATGGATCAGAGTAAAAATTAAACAGGACCTGCTAGTATTAATTAAAAAAAAATTCTTAGAAATGGATTATTTAAATTTTCAATGGTAGATCTCTTTCGTTGTAATTATCGGGTTCAGCCAACCTTATTTTCAAATTAAGATGATCTCATCTTTACAAATAGCACGAGTATAACATGCGATCTGCTTGACGAACATATGCATAATCTTGTGTTGTTAATTTAAACCAGACATAAAACATATCAAGAAAGCTACCATTCTACAATAGAAAAAAGAACTTGTTGCTTCTTGTAGTCTAACATTTGATTAAATGACTCTAAAAAATATTGTAAGGCACCTTACACTATAATTTTGATCAAGTAATGAACAAACTAATTTATTTAAAAAAAATTCTTTAGTACATGATTCACAAATAGTAATGTACTTCTAAAAACTTTTGAGAATAAAGATAGTTTTTAGAAGAACAAATAATGATACTTTAAATCAGTGTTGTATAAAGCGACTGTTTAGACTAATTAACTGGCTGATAATTAGTTGTTGGCAGTAATCAAACTATCACAGATTTTCTTGACTAATCAGTCGATTATTTATGATTATGACTGATTATTCCCAATTAATCGCTTAGTAGTACCAGTTCGTCCAACAAGCGCATACCATTATTACAACTTCAAATAACAAAAATGAGTTTATAAAAAAAATGAGTTTATATATATATATATATATATATATACACAGAGAGAGAGAGAGAGAGAGAGTGTGTAAAGCTAGGGTGTGATATGCTCACCAATAAAGTTTGGTGAGCATAACTCAAAAAATATATCAGATTGATGTCAAATGTCAAATCCAAACCATTGAAATTCATGTACTTCATAAGTGATGCATATACATGAAAATTTTTAAAAGTTTTGAGTTTATTTGCTACACGGTCAAGTGGTCAAAAAAATAATAAAAATTGAATATATAAAATAACTTATAATAAAATGTGCATTTCTTTGACCACTTGACCGTGTATCAAATAAACTCGAAACTTTCAAAATTTTGCATGTATATGCATCACTCATAAAGTACATGGATTTCAACAGTTTTGATTTGACATTTGACATCGATCCGATATACTTTTGGAGTTATGCTCACCAAACTTTATTGGTGAACGTGTCACATCCTAGCTTTACTCATATATATATATATATATATATATATATATATATATATATATATATATATGAGGAGGGATCAAGTTACAACAAGTTACAACAAGCTTTTTTTTTTTTTAATTTTGAGAGTCCAAATCGTCGATCCAAACCGTTAGATGTGATCTCTACAATAAAATGTGCTTGGAGACCAAATTTTATATTTTTTGGAATTTTTTTACTATTTATTAAGACGGGTACAAAATTCAATGGTATGAATTTGACTAGTTTTTGTACCCATCTTAATAAATAGTAAAAAATTTCCAAAAAATGTAAAATTTGGTCTCCAAGCACATTTTATTGTAGAGATCATATCTAACAGTTTAGATCGACGATTTGGACTTTCAAAATTAAAAAAAAACTTGTTGTAACTTGTTGTAACTCAAAAAATGTTGTAACTTGATCCCTCCTCTATATATATATATATATATATAGAGTAAGGCTATGGTGAGTTGCAAAGTAAAACACGTTTTTACTTCACGTAATATCTTCATTTTGAAAGCTCAAATAGCCAATCCAAACCGTTAGATATTTAATCTATATTAAAATATGCTTGGAAACTAAATTTTACATTTTTTGTAATTTTTTTACTATTTATTAAGCCACTTTGAAAATCTGAAAATCCGGGTGATCAGTAAAACAGTAAAATTTTCTGGACCATTGGATCGGCGATTTTCAAAGTGGCTTAATAAATAGTAAAAAATTCCAAAAAATGTAAAATTTGGTCTCCAAGCACATTTCAATATGGAGATCATGTTAAGCAGTTCAGATTGACATTTTGAACTTTAAAATCACAAAATATGAGCGTGAAGTAAAATAGTTGCTTTACTTTGCAACTCACCGTGGTCCAACTCTCTCTCCCTCTCTCTCTCTCTCTATACACACACACACACACACACACACACACATGTATTATATATACCATTATTACAACTTAAACTTAAACTTCATTATATATACATGTATTATAGAGTTAGGCTAATATGACATTGGTGTTATTTGAAACTAAATAACATCACATCTTAAACCCTTAGATCTGCTTTAAGATTCGTAATATCCGCTTTTACTGTTCAAACACTTTATTTTGTATGAATCTTAAAGCAGATCTAAGGGTTTAAGATGTGGTGTTATTTAGTTTTAAATAACACCAATGTCATATTAGCCTAATTCTGTATTATATTATATATACATATACATATATTACATTATATTACATTATATATACATATATTATAAAAAAAAATCCAAAAGACGTTTATAAACAAAATATTGATCATTGTATATCTATCAAAAACTTAATTAAACTGAATTTTTGAGGCATTAAATGACGTTTTTTTGAAATTCCGATGCTGCCAATACTCGGGGTGACATATATATAAAGACATTAGTTCATATGATATCAGATATAAAAAAGACATATATATATATAAAGCATGCATGTTACTTTATTTTTAATTTCTAAAAGAAGCAAATTAAATCTGAACTTGACATCATCCCTTGACTACATAAGAGACGGAGAGACATGCAGATTTGGTACTCTCATGTATCAGGAGTACAGCGAAGTTGTTTCTCATAAAAATCAATTAGCTGTCACAAAACAAAGTCATTTCAGACTAAAAAAAATTGATTTGATGTTAACAAAAAAATAACAGTGGATTGAGTTTTATGCTTTTTACCAGCAATGGGTTGGTAACCCTTAGCTCCCTGTTGTTCACAAGCACTTGGCTTCCATCAGACCTGTGTGAGAAAAACAAATATATATTTTGTACTGATCATATAAACTATATATATATTTGCATCATAGTACGTACGTACAAGCATTTTCTGTGAACATATATAATAAGGGATAATTAAGTCAATTATAAATGACAAAAATTACTTCAGACTTAAAAGAGTTTCAAATTTAGTCTGAATGGAAATAAAATCACTCATCATTTAGAATTGGTTTGAGAACAGAAACAAGCACCAACAATTATAGTCATCTAATATATATGAAATCAACATATACAAATATAATTCTATGTTTATTTGTGATTTAAGTAATCGCGCATAAATTTTAGTATAATTTGAGAATCTTTTGCCCATTAATATTTTTCATATCGCTTGTTAAAAATTTGTATTCCAATTTAACTAAAAATATACACAAGATATATATTTAAATCAGAGAAAATTTAATTTCTTGTTTTAAAAAGTATCATAGAGTCGGTTATCATGCATGCATGATTGTCAAAATTTTAATTAATTATCAATATGCTTACTTTTCCAACTTTAATTTATCATCTTAGTTGAAATTTAAACTTTATATTTTACAAAATATTAGTTAAAATCAGTATATATACTTATTGTATGAGCATATCTGATATGAAAAAGACTCCACTGCTATCCGATATTTAAATCTTTGAAAGATATAACTATATATTAGAAGGAAGGGAAAGAAACCTGAGAGCCTTGAAAGTGATACAAGCATGAGAAATGTTGTTGGTGCCAGGAGAAGAAGTGGCAAAGAGCTGCACCTGCACTGGCTTCAAGATTTCTGTGACGTGAAGTTCCTCTGGAGCTGTTTTACTGTTACTACCGGTAGTAGTATCAGTATTGGTAGCAACAGCAGATGCTGTAATAGCCTCTGTTGAATTCGCAACTTCAACATTCATTACTTTCTTTGCCAGCTCGTTGGGATGCACAAATCTTGTCACACGTCCCTAAAATTTGAAATTCATTAAGTGAATCGGAAATAACATTTGAAAACTAGATAAAAAGAAAAAAACAGAAAAAAAAAAAAAAAAAAACTTGTTCATGGAATCAAGTATTACCGATTTCCGTCTTGCAGCACCAGTAAGTCGTTTGCCTTCTTTGTTGCTCTGAGGTTCAAATTCAGAGTACAAATAGCCCATGGGACCCACAGGAGGAACCTTGCCATTCACTGTTATATTTGCTTTGCATTTCGGGAGGAAAATTGCCATGGCGGCAGCGCCGACCCCTGCTTTTGCTTCCTCTTTCTCTCGCCATTTTCGAACATAGTCTTGCATGACAAAGTTTGTGTCTCCCTCCTTGTTTATCTCCTTAACCCCCTGTGCCGATAAATAAAATACTTAGTTGCTCTTCGTTTGTGTTGGTTAGCGGATCGATGAAACGAAAAATTTAATTTGTAGGAATTAATAAACGAGTCATTACAATAATTTCCTGACATGACATTGGTTAAAGTAGGGTTAATTGGTAAAAGTTGGAAACACCTGTTCCATGGACTAAATAAATGGAAATGACATTAATTGATTATATCCAATGAACATGCATGTTTTAATTAATTAATTACTTTCGGCAAGGGCATAGGGACCTCATCTTCAGTGAATTTTTCCTTTCCATTCTTATCTTTCAACTTGTACTTTTCTTTCTTATACACACTATTGACGTTTCTATCAGGATTGCGTCGAATGTGGATGTCTCTCTCTATTTTTAGGGCCCGCCCGCTGCTCTTTTTGCCATCTCTCTCTCCTCCAACAGGACTCATTGCACCTTCTCCACAATCTTCAGTCTCTATCGACTGCTTCATTTTGGACAATGCACTCTTGCTCTTGCGCTTTTGTAAACTTGAGTATACAAATTTAAAAAAGAAAAAGAAAAGTATATTAGTAAATACTAGTTTAATTAGTAGAGAGTCTGAGAGAGAGAGACCATTGCCAGCCACTGCCAAGTTTTTCAAAGAGAGAGAGAGAGAGAGAGAGAGAGAGAGAGAGGTGTAAGGCATACCTATGCTCGAAGTCCTCTAACATGTCAGTACAGCATTTGATGTTATCATACGGCTCCCATGTATTATCGGTCTCCAGATAGTTGGTCCTAAACAATGAAATAAATAACTCAATGAAAAACAATTCACAAATAAAATGAAGTTGTCATGTTGTAGCAATAGATGCAACCAACCTAATGAGAAACCCAAAATTCAGGTTATGACCCAGATTTAGTAGCCATTGATCAGCCACAACTCAAGTACTAATACATGCTGATGAGAATAACTAGATGTACAGTAACTTAACAAGTTGCTTGCTGAGTTTAGTATAATTATCAAAGATGCTTAATTTTTAGAAAGTTTGTCTTAATTTGTTGGCACTATAAACTGGAATACATATTATTTCTCCTCTAATTAATTCTCTATTAGAAATGACAGTGCTTACGAACAATGTCGTTCATGTAGAAGTCTGTTCAATAGATACGAGTCATGAAAAGGCATTAGGCATGCCTATCCAAGTTTTACTAAAAGAAAATATATAATAGTACAGATAAAAGTTTCTATTTTATCTCCAATTTCATCCATTTTTGTTGAAAATAAAACAAAACGATCGATCGGATCACGCAAGTTTCTTTTGCGAGATAGTTTTGTTTAATTTTTAACAAAACTGAATGAAACTAAAAGCAAAAATCTTCTAAACTTACAGACTGAATCTAACCAAATGAAACCGGATAATTGAACTGCTTCAAACTGAATTAGGTTTGATTCAGTCACAAACCAAATTGATTTTCCTAAATCAAATTAATTTGATTTTCAGTCGTATAACCAAATCAATATTATTCATGCACAACATGCAAATTTTTATCCTCCATGTAAATGCTTCATATATAGCGCTCAAATCACACACGATCGAGTTTCCCAAATCCGACGTAGGTTCAACACCACTAAAAATATAGTCGATGGGTTATTCTGCAAGCTAGCATGTACTTTCAATATATAACATCAGAATAAAAAAAATATACAAATTTCTCCTCGATTGTATCATTAATAAATATGAATTATATGACATAGAATAAAAGGAACCATTTGATGAGGTACTGGAGCTGGCCGTTGTGGTTTCGTTTCTTGCGAATGGCTTCAACTTCATAGTATTCTTCTTTGTTGTGTTCTCCATCAATATTATCTTCCTCTTCTAGTTCTAGATGTCCTTTCTTCAGTTCATCCTCCTCGCCTTTGTTTTGTTTGCATGGTCGCGAAAGAGATTTCTCATGTGCCTTTACCTCTTTGTCGTGTTGATGATCACCGGAAGGTGACTTCATAACGACTGCTAGTTCGTCGGAAATATAAGACAAGGATGACACCTTCTTTCTGCCTCCTCCGCCTTCCATCTCTCTCTCTCCTGATCTCTCTCTTATTGGAAGGAATTGCATTTTGAGCAAAGGACTTGGTCTATTTGGTTTGAGGATGAAATGAAACGGATATATAATATAGATTTATATTAGCAAAAGGTATTTTGTCACTATTTTCTACTATTAATGAATTTCAAGCTGTTCAAATACATTTCCTTCTTGATTTACTAATCATTCGTTTTATTTCTTCCCTGTAATATATTTGTGACCATATATCTGCATTTATTTCAAATACATCCCCTCTTTTCTTTTTCTCAAATAATAAAGATTAGGTTCCAAGATTTGCTAACGGTTGTTCAGAACTTGGATCATTGTACAAGCTAGCTCAGGCTCAGGATATATATTTTGTGGCAATTAATTAATGTTCAAATTCTTTATTATTACATGGTTCACGTTGCCATCTCACCATCTTCAACTTAATATATATATATATATATATATATATATATATGGTTAATTTGGTTAGAAACTTAGAACCTGTTAATTAATACATGGTTGATATTTAATTTATAAGTAATTATTGATTAATATTTCTTAGTATACGTTCATTTAATTATAAATATTTATACAATAGAAAGGATATTGGTACTCTTGTAAATAACTTCTTTTTTTATCAAATATATATATTGATCGGCAAGTGCAGCGCTTGGAGAAGAATATGAAAATAATTATATCTATCCTTCGAAGCAGTCATATACTCATATACTCATATATATGTGCAGCGCTGTTTTAACTCTATTAATTATCAGCGTGCTCTGCATGAATTAAAAACTATTGTCAAAATATTTAGCCGTTCTGTGGTTCATTGGATGTAGACATAATTAGTTTAACTCTTATTAACTGGTATACAGCAGTATGCACATAACCACCGTTACAATAAAAAAAGAAAGCTTTTTTTGTTTCTAATGGAAAAGGGTCTCCCTGCCACTTTTGTTTTTACTGGATTGATCAGGAAGTTACTAGTCTGACAGCATTACACTAGTTGTAAAGAGAAATATAAAAAATAAAAAAAAATAAAAAAAAATTTAGACATAATTAGTTTCTCTTGTTGAACTAATTAACCTTACACATATATAACTACAGTTACAACTTTCCTCATAAAAACTACAGTTACAACAAAAAAGTTTTTTTGTTTTTTGTTTGATTGAAACTGAAGAAGTCACCAATGTAACAGTGTACATACAGAAATAAAAGTAAATACATAGTGGTTGTGACTTGTGACTGTGGAATTAGAGCGTCATTATTATGCCTCTACCATAATTTTGTTTTTGTTTTTGGGCTTTTGCTTCTTTGATCTTTCTCAGTGTTTTGTGCTTGTATGATCTGAAGAGTCAGTTGCGGATAAATGCACACATATATTGCTCCTAAAGGAAAAATGTTAAGATGCTATGCGTAGCATTGAGGGTCTCCATGCAACGGCTTAATATTTGAGTTTTTAAAATTCTAACGGTTGATTCGAACCATTCAACATGATCTCCATACATGAATATGTACTTGCAAACCAAATTTTACATTTTTTAGAATTTTTTTTACTATGTTTTAGATATGTAGAAAATTACTTAGATCTGAAAATTTGATTTGCAAGTACATATTCATATGAAAATCATGTTGAACGATTCAGATCGACTGTTAATATTTTGAAAACTAAAATATTGAGCCGTTGCACGGAGGCCCTCTATGCTACGCGTAGCACTGTAGCCAACTCCTCTCCTAAATATCTCATTTGTACAGTTAATTGTGAACATTATTTGTATTAAATGTTTATTTCCGTTCTAAACTTTTTAATGCAAAATATTTATTTACAAAAAAATAATAGTTCTATCTTCAACATATAGACTTTTTTTAGGACGAAGTCCGAAAAATAATCCTAATCATTCATAAATAAACCAATAATGTTTGTGAGTATTGATACAAATATGAATAATTTGAAGGTGAGGTAATTAAAATCATAAGGTTATAAATACGATTAATTTTAAATCTTCGGAGGCTGATAATTAACCCCGCACCTCTCACCCCGCAATTAACCCCGCACAAAATGCCAAAAAACTTCAGCTGTCATTTTTTTTTTCATAAGGTATTAATACTTACGTACAGAAGTATTTATCTCTAAGAACGAAAGTATTTATCTCTAAGCGCAAAAGTATTTAAGGGACCATGCAAGTTTTTTTCATGTAGGGTGGGGAGAATTTCAAATCACATGGGAAACCATGCACGTTTTTAGAGGTGAGTTTTTTTTATCTCATTTCAATCTCGTCCACATTTCTCACAATCTATGAGAAATTTTGCAAATCTAAAACCACTAACGTTTTCTACGTAATTTTATCTTTCAAATGAGATCCATGATGACATACTTTCGAGCAAGTCGTTATAAAAGTATTTATCTCTCATCATGCAAGTATTTATATCAATACTTGAAAGTATTTTTTTGCATATAATACTTATAATACTTGATATTAATACTTTCATATGTCAATATAAATACTTATAATACATGATATTAATACTTTCATATGTCAGTATAAATACTTATAATACTTGATATTAATACTTTCATATATCAGCATAAATACTTATATTAATTGATAGTAATACTTTCATATGTTTGTATAGGTATAAATACTTGCACGATGAGGGATAAATACTTCTGTAACGACTTATCCAAAAGTATGTCATCATGGATCTCGTTTGAAAGAGAAAATTACGTAGAAAATGTTCGTGATTTTAGATTCGCAAAATTTCTCATAAATTATGAGAAATGTGAATGAAATTGAAATGAGATAAAACTAATTTGGAAAGAGATAGAGTGGGGGGATGGTGGGGGGATGGAATGGGGGGGAGTAATATAATTGTTCTAAATCTTCTAAGAGAATCTTAATATTCAAATTATCCGAATTTATAGTAATACATCATGTGAAATTCTATTTTTTTTTCTCTGTGTTCACATCCTTACACAGTATCTTTGTTACCTATTATAAATATCAAATAACGAGTCTAACTAGTATAACATCAGTGTCATTTTAGTCTATATAACACCAACTCCAAAACCTATCAAATCGACTTTAGACGATGAATCTAAACCGTTCAAACCAATCTACTTCATTAGTTGTGTGTTTACATCAAAATTTATAATTTTTCGAATTTATTTAGTATCAAGTGAAGCGATCAAATTTGTGAGATTTTAAGTTAATTTTAATACATTCATTTTTCAATATTTTTACCACTTGATTTGATACTAAAATAACTTGAAAATATAAAAAAAATTGCATGTAAACACATCCGTTATAAAGTAAATCGGTTTGAACAGTTTGAATTAGTCGTTTGAAGTCTATTCAATCGATTTTAAAGTTAGTGTCAAATGACACCGTTGACATACTAGGCAAACTCTCAAATAATATAGAGTCCGGCTAGTATGACATCGGTATCACATGACACTAACTTCAAAATCGATTAAATAAATTTCAAACGACTAATCCAAACCGTTCAAACCGATTTACTTTATAAGTGATGCGTTTACGTGCAATTTTTTATAATTTCGAGTTATTTTAATATCAAATCAAGTGGTAAAAATATTGAAAAATGAATGTATTAAAATTAACTTAAAACTCACACATTTGATGGCTTGACTTGGTACCAAATAAATTCAAAAGGTTATAAATTTTACATGTACACGCACAATTAATGAAGTAGATCAGTTTGAACGGTTTGGATTCACCATTTGAAGTTGATGTGATAGGTTTTGGAGTTGGTGTTATATAGACTGAAATGACACTGATGTTATACTGGCCAGACTCAATAATATATACTATTTTGTTTTCAATTTCATTAGTTTGGGTTTTCAATTTAACATACCAAATTACTTGTGTTCTACTTGCACATATGTTAGCATCAGTTTATTATATGTTTCATAAATGTATTCAAATTAATATAATTAGTCAATTATCTGTTTCGTTTAGATGACAATTTAGTTTTGTGTATTGATATACATCTAAAATCTGCATCCATAATTGCCCAATAAATACAAACATAGATATAATTTTAGCACTCTCTTTCCTGATCCATTAATCCATTTCGTTTAAATCCCTATAGATTCAACAAAAAATGGATTAGAGTCATGGATAGAACTAGAAGCGATCCAAGCACCTACGCCTTTGATGTTCTATCTCGACCCCAGCTCTTTTCTATAAGAATCAAAATTTGAATTCCAAACAAGAAAATATGTACGTTCATTTTTTTATTTTTAGAAAAATACATTCCCATCAAAAACTAAAACTTTAGATTCCATTATGTACCAAATTAAGCTGTAAAATCAACGATTTACTGCGATGAATTTACACCATTGAACTCACCACATCTGAATTTGTACAAAACTAAGAAAAAAAAATGATTTTTGACATCACGTTAAAAATAAAGCAAGATCAATAGGTTATATTTATTATTTGAAATATAAATTTTCAATTATTAAGAAAAAAAATACTTTGGATAATCATAGGATTCCAAAAAGAAGAAGAAAAACGAAAAAAAAAAAAAAACATTCTGTCATAAACATTCAATGCCAAAAGCAAGACGTTAGCAAAAAAAAAAATAAAAAAAAATAAAAAGAGAGATCACATATAGACACGCCTCCTAAAGATTAAGAAAAATTACTTGCCTAGAGCAACCTATTAGAGGTACAAAATCATTTGTGTTCAATTGCATGGTAGTAGCAATTCTATTCTGTTCTATTTCCTACTCTATTCTATTCAGGAGATGAGATGGTATACATTTCTCGCGAGGTGGAGGTGGGTTCCTCCTCTTCTATTTCGTTCTCCTCCCCATCAGAATTTGTGCCAAAATTCAAATCCATCTCATTCATCTCCTGTCTTACAAACTGGCCCCTAACCCTCGGCCTCGTCTCTGCCAACTTCTTTCTATTAATATACCTTATCTTCTTATCAAAACACCTCTCCTTTCTTTTTTGCCTAAATTTAACTAATGCTGCTGCTCGTCTTTCTGTCTGGCTGATTTTAGTGGCATCTGGCACAACAGTGCCAGCGACATTGCCAGAATCAGCTGACATTCCAGACCACATCTGATTATTTTGCGGCACCATGTGACCTGCTTGTAATCCCATACTGAGATTAGGGTAATGAAATGGTGATAGTCCCATTGTGTTGTGCAAATGTGGGTGGCCATATTGAAACATGCTGTATTGATGGCCTCCTTGAAAAATTTGCATGTTTTGAGGCATGCCATTCAAATTTACATTCATGCCCCCATGATCTACCATACCAGGATAGTACATTGGTAAATGGTACATTGGAACCTGCTGTACCTCATTACTTGAGGAATCAGGTTGCGTCATTGTAGCAGATGATGAGCCAACAGTCATGCAGGTATTTTGGTCATAAAAGGTGCTTTCTTGTGCCTCTCTCCTGCTGCTACATCTGTTGGAGTTTGGCTCAGTCACCATGGTGGTCATATTGAGGTGATCTGGTGATTCTGATTGAATGGCAGTGTGGCCTGGTTGATGACTATGTTCTAAAATTTGCTGAATGGTTGATGAGTTAGATCTAACATACGCCAAAAATGCCGAGGACTGACCAACTTTAAGATCAGTTTTTCCTGTAAATGCTGTCCACAGAAAAATTGTATTTAGAATTCCAGACATAAAAGCCAGTATGTACTCGGCTTAAAAGACAAAAAGTGCATTGCCTGTTTGGATCACCTAGAAACTGTATGCAAGGGTTGCAATATCTAGAGCAGAATTCTGGTTGATCACTGTACAAAACAGATTATATCTATCATAGTGACCTACAGAAAGACACTATATTCTGTTAAGGCCAAGAAATCACCCAGCTAAAGCCCTTTTTGTTCTGGGTGGGGGTTAAGGAATTAGGAAACAGCTACTAAAAACTAGAGTACTGAACTGTTTACAACATTCCCGTAACAAGTATTAAGTATCAAATGAAAGACAAAAAGAAGTAGACTTACGTGCTAGGTCATCACTTTTTCTGTGCTCTGATGTATCCTTACACGCAAGACCACCAGGTGAGACAATACACTACAATTATACATAACAGGTAACTACATTAATAGAAAGAACTGTAAGCTATTTGATATAAACATATTAATAAAAAGAACTGTCGGCTATTTAATAGACTCCAGGAATCAATGATTCGACAAAAACATAACACAACTAAGCATATGAATATATTAATATCTATGTACCTCATAATTAGGTTGGTTCGTGATGCTGATTTCCTGATTAACATCATCTTTGGTAGCAGCAGTGGCAGTAGTTGTGTCATCAGACAGAATAGTTGTACTGTTTGTGTTGGCATCGCTGGGATCTGACAATTCATGGGTGAAAATGTCCTTCTCAGAAAGACCCAGCATGCGGCGCCTTCGCCACATGTGTGTCCATAGGTTCAACAACTCATTTGTCCTTAACGGTTTGACCAGATAGTCTGCTGCACCCAGCCTTAGACATTTCACCACCACTGACACCTCATCTAGCGCCGACATCACTGCGCACAAAATATCTATTAGATTAGCAATCAAAAGCATGAGATTGGGGGATGGGGGGAGGGAGGAGGGAGGAGGGAGGAGGGGAGGAGCACTTACTGATGATAGGGATGCGGGTGAGGTTCTTATTGCGGGCAATGTACTTGAGCATCTTAAAGCCCTTGGCAAAAGGTAGGTCGACCTCTGCTAATATTATGTCTATCTCATCAGCTTGCCTGTTCAACACATCAATTACCTGCCTTGCAGACTTCACACTTGTCACTGCATCCCCATAACAATTAAATTCATCAAGCTATGATGCAGTTAGTGTTAAAGTTATCTAGAGTTATGTGCATCGCGATACTGACAGCTACTGTGGACCGGGATAAAAGAAAATGTTTGGTTTAACATTATTATCATTCTTATGGTAATTTACATCTATTCAATTTTCAATATTTGCACCGATGAGTGAGTAATACCTCCTTTTTCCCTCTGCACATTTCCTAATTTTATGTTTTACCCCCTCTTTTGTATCTATTTTGGTCACTCCGATGAGCTCGCACATGAAAACCCTATATCAAAACTATTCGGAGCTTTACACCAAAAGTGTTTATCCTTTAATCACCATCACCACCAGGATATTGTCCAAATAAAGTATATCTTTAAAACATTTTCAGATAATTTGTTGAAATTAAGCACTTTAGCTCTAATTGGGTCCTAACTGCAAAGTTGCACCTGATGAAGGCATGATTGCGATGATTCTCGATATCAAATTGAACATTAATTAGTACTGGCATACAACTAAGGGTCAATTGAAGTAGAATTGTCTACTATTTAGTGCTCATTTATGCAAAAGTTTTGCTAAATTAAAATTTGGTACACAAATTGAGGTCTTTGGATTGGGAGATTATCTTTAGAGCTCATGTTATGTTTTTTTGTTGAAGGCAAATTGCCCAAAATCCAGGTTATATTGCATGGTAGGTTTATTACATGGTTTGCAAGATCGGAATCGGAATTGGGATCAGTTACTTGACTGTGGAATCGGAATTAGATGAATTAGTCAGAATCAGCCGAATCGAATCGGAAATTCGGATTTTTATCGCAGAAGCTTGTTTTGTAGTAAAAAATAGGAAAAAAAAATTGAAAACAAATTAATTTGTCAAAAAATAATGTTAAGACAAAAGATTACATTAAAATAATCCACTTATTATGTTGAGTTATTTAGATCTATTAAGTTAATTAGTTAATGTTACAAGGACCTATTTGTAAGAGTGTATTAATATAAAAGTGGGGCCTCTCCATGAGAGAAGGTTAACCCTAATTCTATCCAAAAGATTACATGGTATCACAGCCTCTCTCAGAGGCGGCTATTCTGTCGATGGCGATCAGACTCCACTAGCGAATCTGACCACTTAGACTATTTCATTCGCTTCAGTGTTTTTACCGCTCTAGCGACTCCGCTCTGTTTTTTAGTCTATGCCTGTGCGCTAATAGGTGGTAGCGAAGTTGTTTGGCGTTTCTCCATCTCTCCACCTATTCCTCCGCTGGTGACTCATTTTTTGTTTTTTTTTTTTTCTAATTTGTTTGTACGGATCTGGTGAAGTAAAAAAAGGCATTAGATTTTTGTCATGTGCTGGTGACTTTTTTCAAAGTCATTCCTTTCTTTTGTTTGTTTCTATTAGTATGTGCTGGTGATTGGTGAAGTAAAAAAAGAAAAAAAAACTAAAAAAAAGAAAAGGAAAAGGACATATTTTTTAGATGTGCATAAACTTGGGGTCATACAGATAGATGGAGAAAGCTGTGATCGCGTGTAGGTGCACGGCTCGTGATTGAGTTGTGTTTGATCTCGTTCCTTTGTTGGATTTGGGCAGTCAATTGGGAAGATGGGAACGCCTGTGACTAGTCAGGAACTGAAGGAGATCCTGGAAGGGGTAGCCAGGGTATTTCAGACCAAACTAGAGGAGAATTCTAGTAGGACAGTCGTGGCTGAACCGGAGTCGGCGCAGATAATGCAAAGAATAGAGTTGCTGCCTAATGACATCAGGCTTGAGGGAACGAGAAACTATTTGAGTTGGTCTAGGAGGGCATTGTTGAACCTTCGGATCAAAGGACTTGAAAAGTATGTGAAGGAGGAGTGCACTGAGCCAGAGAAAAAGGCGAGTGCTGAGTGGAACACATGGAGTAATACTAATTCTCTAGTGATTTCTTGGTTGTTGACTTCTCTGTCTTCAACCATAGCTCGGATGGTTGAGTCTATCTCAAGTGCAGCTGATGTCTGGAAGACATTGGAGGGGATGTACTCTGGAGCTGGGAGTGTGATGATGATGATGGAAGTGGAGGAGAAGATTGATGCCACCACCCAGGGGGAGAAAACAGTTCACCAGTATGCAGCAGAGCTACGTCATTTATGGGCAAATTTGGACCATTATGATCCGCTATCACTGCAGACCCCGACAGATGTTCTTCTTGGGAGGCAGTATCTTGAGCGCAGACGTGTGGCTCGTTTTCTCAAGGGCCTAAATCTAAAGTTTGAGGGAAGAAGGGCAGCAATGTATCACATGTCATCTCTCCCCTCCTTGGATGAGGCTATTGCATCCATGGAACAAGAGGAGATTAGACAGAAGGTGATGACAGGCGAGCCCTCACCTGCTGTCCGCTCGGCATTGGTGGTTCCCGATGCTCACATCAGGGATGATAGAGAGTGCTACAATTGCGGAAAGAGAGGGCATCTCAGCTACAATTGCCCTCAACCCCGCAATACTGGTGGTAGCCGACGGGGCAGAGGATAGAGAGGTGGTCGTGCAGGTCGAGGAGGCAGGGGACGTGGAGGCCGAGGAGTTGCTCACCTAGCTGTGGCAGAGGAGTCCTACACTGCTGATGGGATGATTGGAGCTGAAATGACAGAGCTGGAGGAACTACGTCAGTTCAAGCTTCAGGCTGAGAGTTCGAAGGGCAAGGGACAAGTCACTCAGGATCTGGATAACACTACCTACTTTGGTAACTTTGTTGGTTATGCTCATGCGAACAAAGGTACACAGGTTCAGGCACTTGCATCCACTAAAACTCATGTTGATTGGATCATAGACTCAGGTGCATCTAGGCATGTCACAAGAGCATCTAGTGAGTTTGCATTATATTATCCAAGTAAGCATATGCATCCTGAGACAGTTCAGACAGCTGATGGGACATCCCAACCCATCAGGGGTACTGGTTCGGTCCATTGCACTTCATCTGTTACCTTGTCATCTGTATTGCATGTTCCTTCATTTCCAATTAACTTACTCTTTGTTAGCTCACTCATTGATCAATTGAATTGCACTGTGTTATTTGATCGAGATGTGTCTTCCAGGAGAAGGAAACGAGGAGGAAGATTGGGACTGGCATCAGGCGTGATGGTCTTTGGTATTTGGACAGGGAGACTGCAATGATTGCTGCTGCTGTTAGCGGAGGGCCAAAGGCAGAAGCAATGCTTCAACATTGTCGATTAGGGCATTTATCTTTTGATAGTTTAAATAGGTTAGAACCTGAGATAATGAAGAAAGTTGATAGAGGAGTTATTTTGTAATGCTTGTGAACTTGGAAAACATACTCGTTCTACTTATAAAATGATTGGTCTTCAAAGTTTTGAGCCATTTGCACTTGTTCATTCTGATGTTTGGGGACCATGTCCTATTACCTCTATTAGTGGTTTTAGATGGTTCGTTACTTTCATTGATTGTTATTCACGTATGACTTGGATATACATGATGAAGCAAAAATCTGAGGTTTACAAATGTTTTCAAGATTTCTCGGCTTATGTGAAGACCCAGTTTGAAGTGCAGGTGAAAATTCTTCGAACAAATAATGGGACTGAGTATGTCAACAAAGAGTTTGCGACCCTCATCTCTAGTCAGGGAATTCTTCATCAAACCACCTGTCCAGACACTCCTGCTCAAAATGGGGTGGTTGAACGCAAGAATAGGCATCTATTAGAAGTGGCACGCTCATTGATGTTGACGATGAACGTGCCTAAGTTTTTGTGGAGTGAGGCTGTTATGACAGCAGCTTATTTGATCAACAGGATGCCATCAAGAGTATTAGGGATGAAGACACCATGTGAGATGCTCTTGGGCTCGAATGTTTTTGTTGTTCCACCACGAGTGTTTGGATGCGCATGTTATGTGAGAGATCACAGATTAATGGTGAGTAAACTGGATCCGCAAGCAGTTAAATGTATCTTTGTTGGCTACTCATCAAGTCAGAAAGGATACAAGTGTTGGTGTCCCACTGAAAGAAGGTTGTTTGTCAGTATGGATGTGACTTTTCGGGAGTTTGAACCTTTTTATGGGGAGAAGACGGAGTTGATCTCCTTGTTTGGAGATGGCTTTACTGATGCTAGTAGAGGGGGAGAATGAGAATGAGAATGAGAATGACATTGTGGTTGGGATGATTCCATGTCCTCTTGAGTCACTAAGTAGTGATGGTGCATCGTTGAGCAGTGGTGGTGACTTAGGAGTTGGCAGTCAAGGTTAGGGGGAGTTGAGAGTATATATGAGAAGACAGAAACAGCAGCATGAGCTACCTCCTGTGCCAGTGCCAGTACCCATAAATGCTGATGTCCCAAGTTCCTCCTCACCAATGCCTTCTTCACCTTCTCCACCTGAGTCGAGAGGTAACGATTCCTTTACTGATACTTCTAATGATCCTGTCTTGCCCCGCAGAACCCCTAGAGTCAATGATGGAATACCTCCAGCTATATTCCAGCTAAATTTGGTAGTAAGGAGACTGAAATTGCGAATTACATATCATATGCATCCATTCCACCTGCATATAAGTCATTCATTGCATCATTGCATTCAGTGCCTGTACCTAACAACTAGCAGGTAGCTAAGCAAGATCCTAAGTGGTTGAGTGCCATGCAAGAGGAACTCCAGGCCTTGAAGAAGAATGACATTTGGGAGCTGGTACCTTTGCCAGCTGGAAAGCGTGCTGTTGGATGTAAGTGGGTGTATACTGTTAAGCAAACTCCGGAGGGCAAGATCGATAGATACAAGGCCAGATTGGTTGCTAAAGGCTACAGTCAAACGTATGGCATCGACTATGATGAGACGTTTGCTCCAGTAGCAAAGATGAGCACAGTTAGAATGTTGGTGTCATGTGCTGCAAACTTCAATTGGCCGCTACATCAGCTAGATGTCAAGAATGCCTTTTTGCATGGAGATCTCTAGGAGGAGGTGTATATGGAGATTCCACCAGGCTTCGCTACTTCTCAAGCAGCTGGGAAGGTATGCAAGTTGAAGAAATCTCTGTATGGGTTAAAGCAGTCTTCGAGAGCATGGTTTGATAGATTCAGGTTGGCAGTTTGTGGTATGGGATACAAGCAGTGCAATGGGGATCATACAGTGTTTTACAGGCACTCCAAAACACATATCGCTATCTTGGCGGTCTATGTTGATGATATTGTAATCACTGGAGATGATGCTGAGGAGATCCTACGGTTGAAGAAGAAGAAGCTGGGAGAGGCATTTGAAGTTAAAAATCTGGGGCAGTTGAAGTACTTCCTTGGGATTGAAATTGCAAGGTCGCGAAAGGGTATAGTGCTTTCTCAGCGAAAGTATGCTTTGGATCTTCTCTCAGAGACAGGGATGTTGGGTTGCAAAGTTGCATCTACTCCTATCGAGCATAATCATAAGATGTGTGTCGAGGGTGGTGACCCAGTATGTAAAGAGCAGTATCAAAGACTAGTTGGACGGCTTATATATCTGTGTCATACAAGACCTAATATTACTCATGCAGTGAGTGTGGTGAGTAGATATATGCATGACCCCAGAGAACAACATATGGAGGCAGTTCGTAGAATTCTCAAGTATATTAAAGGAAGCCCAGGAAAGGGGTTATGGTTCAGGAGTTCTGGACATTTGAGGATTGAAGACTATTGTGATGCTGATTGGGCGGGTTGTATGGATGATCGTAGGTCCACTACAAGCTACTGTGTGTATTTGTTGGAGGTAATCTCGTATCTTGGCGTAGCAAGAAGCAAGATGTGGTGGCTAGGTCTACAGCTGAGGCTGAGTACAGGGCTGTGGCAGTTAGCCTATGCGAGTTAATGTGGGTGAGAAACATGCTATCTGAATTGCTCTTGTTTAGAGGAGACTCCCTACAACTTTGGTGTGACAACAAATCGGCAATTAATATTGCAAACAATCCAGTTCAGCATGATCGCACCAAACATATGGAGATTGATCGGTTCTTTATCAAGGAGCAACTGAATAGAGGAGTTCTGACTTTGAGCTATGTGAAATCACAAGAGCAGTTAGCTGATTGTTTAACAAAAGGATTAGGTTCTAAAGAGTATAATATCTTTTGTAACAAGATGGTGATGATTGATATCTATCGCCTATCTTGAGGGAGAGTGTTGAGTTATTTAGATCTATTAAGTTAATTAGTTAATGTTATAAGGACCTATTTGTAAGAGTGTATTAATATAAAAGTGGGGCCTCTCCATGAGAGAAGGTTAACCCTAATTCTATCCAAAAGATTACATATTATAATCTACTTATATTCAATTTTTTAGCAATGCAATAAAAAAAAGACACGGTCCTGAGCTCAAGTTATCTAGTCCCACAAGGAAAGCACAAATAGAGTAGAAACATTTATATACTAGCAACTTTTCGATCTAATAGAACTGTGTTTGTTGGGCTTCCACTATTAAGTGGTTATCATGGGCTGAAATAACATTTTAGAGAATCAGCACACATTTTCAGAAACGGTCCAACCCGGTGAAGACTCGCTTGACTCGGCCGAGTGAAGCCGGTTTTTGGCTGAAAACTCGCATACTGTGTAACTGGGTCTAAAATTGGTTAAAATTTGACCGATTCCAGTCTGATTCGGCTGATTTTGCAGATCATGACTTTATTACACGATTGAAATTAGTTAGGGAAAACATATTTAACATGAAAATTTTGAACTGTAGTTGTTATTAAGGATGTGTTGAGGATTTTGTGAGAAGGAATGAACAAGGGGTGTAGGGAGAATGATGGAGGTTAGGTTATACCAGTAGAAAGACTGACAATGAACAGAAATGAAAATTGACAAATAAAAAAGAAAAAGAGTACCTTGGTAAGAGCAGTTGGTGAGAAGGAAAAACACCTCTTGAGAATTCTTGGGGTCGGAGTCGCACAAGAGTATCCTGACCTTACTTCGATCCAGCAACTTATTATTGTTATTGGCATCTAGGCCCCCTTGCTCCTTTACTCCTTCCATCACCAAATCCATCTAATTCCGATCCAGCGATCTCTCTCCCTCTCCCCCTCTCCCTCTCCTTTTCATCTCTCCATGAGGGAAAAAAAGAGTCCGATTGAGCTCCGATTGGTAGTCCGTGCACCGCCGATGGGGAGGGAGCTGAGGGAGGATTGTTAGATCATGGATAATTAATTGGTTCGGAGACGTCACGAGTCACGACGATATCAATTTTCAATTATCAACAACAAAACGAAAACAAACCCCTTTCCCTTTGATAATTTAACGAGTAATTATGTTTACTTTTTCTTTAACAACTCCCTAGTCCCTAGTGGGGTCCACCTGGACAAAGGGAAAGGGTTATATTATAGCTGTGGCGGTGGCGGTGGCGGCTACAGAGAGAAAGAGAAAGAGAAAGAGAAGATAGCACTGGATTTGGGACACAGCGACTCGTCTAAGAAACAAGGAGAGAGAGAGACAGACAGAGTGTGGAAAAATAAGAAAATGTATTGTGTTCCTTCCAGAGGACGCAGTTGAGCCACGTAGTCGCTACTGATACCATTTTTATTTTATTTTATTTCATAATATAAATTGAAATGTGATTTAACCGCCCATCAATTAAAATAAAAATTCTCATCTTATTAAAAAAAAAAATCAAATCATAACCGTTCACCTCTTTTTTTCACTTGATCAGAGTCTTTTACTTCCATTTTCTAATTTTTAGCTTTTACACTTGTATTTATAGCTGGAAATTACAAATGGAGCTTTTTTAAAGAAGGGAAATATCTCTCCGCTCTTTACTTTTAGGGTTCAGGTTCAGCATCAAGTTTTCTGATTCCACCAAAATATTTTACAGACATTTACCAATTTTGGGCTGTACTATCTTGGTTGGTCCAAGAGACTATTGTAAATGTTTATGGTCTCAAAAGTAGAAAATGGGGCTCCTTCTCTCAAAGCACAAGCACAAGCACAAGCACAAGCAGAAATGTTACTACGTTTCAGGTCCCCAATGGAAATTGGAAAGAAAGAATCTAATTAATGGTGGGGTCGGATGGGTCCAAAAGGGGTAAGAAAGAGTAAGACATTCCTCGTGGTTTTCATGCCACGCTCAACTTCTCATCCATGTACACTCCACTTGACCACTTGGAATGGATTCATTGTTCTATCATTCTATGCAAATGGGGTTCGTTCAAAGCCATGGCTACGGGACCTACATCTACATGGCATTCTTTTGTATAGATACCTTGCATTGGATTTCCAGATCTTTTTCCTTCATAGGCTTGGTCCCGTTAGCGTTAGGCCAGATGTCTTCGAATGCATATTCTCTGCATTAACTCAAAATGGAAATGGAATCTTTCCAGTTAATCAATCTTAACTATTTGATTTTGAATGGAGCTTTTCCTATAATATATGGAGCTCTTTAATATTGGTGTAGATCTATCTGCACAATTTTTAAAACAAATTAGATGATTGAGATTCATTAACTCAAAGAATTCCCTTTCGAGTTAATGCAGAGGATATGAATTCGATATCTTCCGGATCCTCTTCCTTCTTTCGACGCACAAAATATATGTTTGTTTTTTCTTAAAAAAATAATATACTTATGCCTATTTAAAGAGAAATGTTCTGGTCTCCAAGAGTATCTCCCAAGTAGTTTAATAAAAAATAAATCTTTCAATATTATTTAATTTTCATTTTCAGCGCTAATATCTAAACATTTAAAGCTATGTTTATAATATTTTAAAATGTTACTCGCAAGCATATAAACATTTATCTGAAGGTATTTCTAGATAGTTTTAACTCTCAACTATTTTTGTTTTCAAGCCTAAAAATGAAGGATCATTTTCACCCACTTTTTATTTTTTATTTTTTCTCTGATCATTATAATTTATTTTCCGACGATTAGTGATGAATTTTACAAATCTTAAAATGCGAACGTTTTCTATTCAATCTTATCTTTTAAATAAGATCCATGAAGAAATATTTTTGAGTAATTTTAAAGTCATTTGTTTTTTTTTAAGTAAAACTCATTAGCACTTTAAATTTTCAAGTTTTTATATCTCAGTCTACAATCATTAAAATTTTCAAGGCTTTGTATATGAGGTTTATATGCTTTGTAAATGAGCTCTGTAAATGCAGTGTTATTGTTGAGATTTATATGCTTTGAAGTGTTATTAATGAGGTTTATATGCTTGTAAATAGATGTTTAGATTATTTTGAAGCATAATAATAAAAAAACTAAAAGTCACATATATTTAAAGTGGTAAAAAAAATTACGACACAAATATAACTCAAAAGTTATTTTTCATAGATTTCATTTGAAAGAGAAAATCAGATAAAAAACATTCATATTTTTAGATTTGCAAAATTCATCACGGATCGTCAAGAAAATGAATGAGAATGATCAGAGAAAAAATAAAAAAAGTGAGTGAAATAAATATTTCCGTTTTTGGCTTGAAAACAAAAGTAGTTCAGAATTAAAATTATACAAATTTAGAATTTTAATGCTTGCAAATAGAGATTTAAATACTTGTGAGTAGTATTGTAAAATGTTATAAACAGAGCTTTAAATGTTTGGATATTAGCGCTGAAAATAAAAATTAGATAATATTGAAAGTTTTTTCTGTTAAACCACTTGGGAGATGCGCTCGGAGATTTTGTTTGAGATATAATTATCAGACTCCTTATTTAAAAAGTTATTTTTTATGATTTGTGAAAAAAAATATAAAAGGGTTAAATGATATATTGAACATAACTGCGAACTTAATGCAATGATACAACGTGAAAATTTAATGTTATTCTCCAAGAAAATCAAGAATATGCTTTTCTATATCCAGTAGTTCAAAAGTTTTCAGCGGTTCAGGTTTTCAAGAAAAGAGATAAGTAACATATTTCACTTACAGATTGAATTGTTGTAGGCCATTTGAATGGTTAGAATGAAAAAAACATGTTGTTGTTGTTTTTTTTATAAGAAAAAGTAACAGATTTAATTTCGTGATACGAGCACTCATCTTCTTACAAAATATATATATATATATATATATATATATATATATATATATATATATATATATATTTAGTTTTTAAAATTAACATCTAAAATAGAAAAAATTTCTGATGTATCCATCTAAAATCTTAAAATAGCCAATTTTCTCATCAAAATATCATAATATTCAATCTCCATACAAATTAAATTTTTTTTCTCCTATCTCCTTTTATTTATTTTTCATTTTATTTAATTATTTATAAAATTTAAATGAACAATATACCCCTCTGATTGTAAATGGATATGTCCAGTGTTTTGAATTTCTATTATACGTTACATCTTCTATCGAGCTCTCCCAAAATTGAAAATCGTCAGTGATCCTGTGCGGCCCTCCTCTGCTGACCCCTCATGACATCTCCTGCACCAACACATATGCGACGCCTACTTTTTGTCGGCGAACCTCCCGCACTCAGACGACCTCTCTTTCATGAATAATGCCTAATGGATGATGCTTTCATTAATTGGATCAAACATAGTCTAGAGAGCACAACACAAAAATTAAATGAGGTGCTCAGCTCTTAGAAAATCAGTAAGAATTTCTAAAATTTTCACAAGTGAATATGCTCAATTAAACATTCCACATTACCAGTATATGATAAAGCATAAATTAATTACATTTGACAACACAAGAACAAATAGAACAAAGTTCAATAAATACATATAAAAAATCTGTCAATAATAAAGACTGATCATCAGCATGTAAGGCTTGTCCAATCACAAAATGCACGGAATCGGCACTATGAGGGTTTGCAAATGAAGCCGTTAGGCTTTTATCTCTTTCTCCATTTTCTCTTTCTGTTTCTTTTTCTCCAATGGCCAAGTCAAGGCTTTCAAGATTCTTTGCCATATTTGACTCGATCGTCAGTATTAAACTCCACACCAAATTCATGGGATTTCTCTGGAAAAAATAAGAACAAATGTTTAATAACAAAAATAGTATCTTCTGAGCCCAAAGTTTTGAGAAATGTTCAATGACAAATATAGAATAAGAGTGATGCTATGGTACTTTGCATTGCGCAGATTGGTCCGTACTATCAGATCAATATCTCCATTTTAAAAGTTAAAACAGTCGATTTGAACTGTTCAGCATGATCTCCATATAAAAATGTACTTGCTGACTAAATTTTACATTTTTCAGAATTTTTTTACCTTTTTTTAGATAGGTAGAAAATCACTACTTTTGAATGGTTTAGAATTTCCCTCCCTCTGTAGAAAATTGTGGAACTTATCAATTGTATATATTTTCTAGATGTTTCACTTGATTTTCAAAAGGGGTAAGCAACTAGCAACTACAGGAAAAATGAAGCACAAGCAACAATGAAACTATATAATGTACCACCAGGTTTTAAGTATATAACAACTAATATTTAACTGCCTGTATTAGACAATCAGTATTAAAGTACTGGTATATGCAATATATAGCTTTTAGATTGTATTAAAGTACTGGTATATTTAACTGCCTGTATCCTAGACAATGTCTTAAGGAGTTTTTACATTGTGTGCTAGGCATATGCAATATATAGCTTGATGAACTAAGCATTGTTTTGATGTACTGGACACAATCAACTTTCATATACTTGGCACTTTGCATATCAAAGCTACAGGCATGTTTCCTAAAAAAAAAGTAGTAAAATCCTAATAAAAGCTATTGAAAAGAAGTAAAAAAGTAAAATAAATTAAAATATAAAACCTAACTAATATCCCAGAAATTAAAAAAAAAAAGTGTCAAATAAGAAACAAAGATATATTACATTAATAAATTAAAAAAATGGTGTCAGAGTGGTTCACTGGTAACTCTGTATCCTTGAGAACTACAAAACAGTAATGTAACCTAATACAAATTAGCACAAACATAAAACCTCAACATTTTAATATTGTTCTAAACTTGATTCTATGGAGACAGAGTGGTCAAAATTGCTACGAGGATATTGCTCAAGATTCCATGGTTACTAAAGATAGCTAAATAATGATTGTTCCAGAGCAGAAAAGAAAAATGAACACCATCATCCATTAGGTATTATTCATGAAAGCATGGTTAATTTCATAATTCAGATTAGATATTATTAAAGATCTTGCTGGATTCGAACCATCATCCCCTTGAAAACTCAGGGACTCTGTCCAAATATTTGAGCTAGATATCCATTTCACAAGACAATCTAATGCATGTACATCTAATACTCCTCAAAACTATTCAAAAGAAATACATAAAACAAGTGCCACAACTAAGTACTAAAATCCACAACATACCTGATTTTCATAGTTGAGCCCATAATTATATAGTAACAGTTTACCAGCAAGTGAGTTGACTCTAATACCGACTGATACCAGTGCCAATTCGAACCCTCTCGGTTCTCTGGTACGAACAAGTACCAATTATCAGCCCCCCCCCCCTAACCGGTACCATACTAATTACCTACATATACCAAAACCTTATAAAATATGAAGTAAGACAAGAAAGTACATTATAGTGTTCACAAATCACAACAAACACCTTGAAGCTCAGCGCCTCGGGGCTTGGGAAAGCTGACAGCACGAGGCAATATCTCACTGTTTTTTATGTCAACTGCAATTTGGTCCGGCTGGAATTAATCTGGACCGTCCATTTTTTAAGATTACAACTCAGGTACTTTGAGACACGGATTCATAATCATAGTCGGTTAATAAGTAGGAGAAGATTTAGCCTGTTCGAGCAGGGCTGGGCTGGGCTACTGTTTCTTTGTTTTATTATATCATTATGTTTTATAGTGGGCTGAGCGACTAAAGCCTGAGCCCATTAATTTGGATTTCAATTAGAAAAAAAGCAAATAGAGAGAGAAATGAGATAAAAGGTTTCTCCCTATGGATAAAAAATTAAAAACCTAAAAACTTGTACGTAATCAGTTTCTTGTTTACTCTTACTGGGATTATCGGTTCTGATTCTCTTTCTCTTTACCATTGTTTAATTGTTTAAACTAGGAGTAGGTGTAATATGATGTTTTACTTATAGTTTTCTCTGTACATGGCACTTACCAGTACAACAGATCGTATCAGCACCATGATCCTGTCTCGGTAAAAGTCTGCACTAATAGCATAAGCCCAAGTTACCAGATGCTGGTCAAGGCCTTACCAATCCGTACCAATAAAACCTCAAATGCACAAAACAGGTGCAGTAATGCCTGGTAGCATTTCTACGGCTAAGTTGCAAAATAAGAAAGCGGCTTTTGGTACAGATTCAAATGTGATTCTTCATTTCACTTGTAGCTTATTTCCAATCAATAGACTGCCACAACCCAATCTGGTCTTTTGAATACTTCTTATAATTTTTGAGAAATTAATCAAAGCAGGAAACAAATTGAGCAGAAAAGGAAGAGACAAAGAAGAAGAAACAGGCAACTGAATTGATATTTTTCTGGTTGGATAATTACTGAAATTCTCTCTCCTTCCTACAAGTATTGTACACTGAATCACTCTGACAAATGTGTCTAGTAAATGATACATGTAATAAGTAAAAGTTGAGGGTAATTAGTAAATGGTAAGTTCCAGTAGAAGCTTCTTTTATGAAGTTTATTGGCTCATATCCACTTCCAATTAGCAATTCTCCTCAGTCCCTGCTTGGCCCATCTCTCTCCTTTGACTCTTTTAATTGAAGCATCTTCTCATCTTCTTTCTTTGTAAGAGGCGAACTGTGGCATAGACTACAAGAGTGATGGGTTCATGCTGGGTACCAATTACCAAGGTGTACCAGTTCAAGCTTAAAAAAATCTGCTGTTGCCCCAATTTGCAAAGCTAGATGATCCAATTCATAATTGTTGTCTCAGGAAAGCAAGCACCATGGAACATAACAGCATTCAAAATAGAGCACAGGCATACTATGTACAAAATTGTATTGAGCATGCAAGTCAAAGCCGGAGAGTACCTTGCCTATATTGCCAACTTTACGTGTTCCGTGTTTCTATACAAATATGACTCTCCATTTGAGCTTCCAAGACTGCTTTTGCAGTAACAATTGAGATGTAAGAACTAACAAGTTAACTTTGGTTCAGAATCTTTCTCTCTCAAAAAAAAAAAAAGGCGTTGGACGTATTATCTGGTCTGCTAAGCAACTCTTGTCAGCCAAAGGAAGACACATTAATGATGAAGAATGATCAAGCATGATTCTTACCAATCAGGTCATCCTTGTAAACTTAAAGCAAACTTTTTACCATTCATTATATATTGAAAACTTCACAGATTTGTTACTGCAATTTATTAGTCTGAACAAATGTATCAGGTTTAGTTTGTTAATTCATATAGTAGGCTTAGAAGCACTTATGACAAAATTAAATATTTATTGCATGGGGGAACTGGTACATTGTTTGGTGAGTTTTGTTTTCTGATAGGAGGCAGGGGGAACTGGTACATTGTGTACAAACTAAAACTGTCAACTGGTCTGTTCAGCACTTCGATATTAAATTTGGTGGTAAATTTTATTTTTCTTGTTAACTGAGAAATAACAAAAATCAATTAAAGCATGGCACTCAATTAGCTTCTGTCAAATTTTATAAAATCTTTTACAGCAGATGATGACAATGTGAGAGATGCATATGGGCAACCAAAAACATATATCATGTGTTTTTTTTGTATTATTATGTGATATTTTGCTAGATCTTAGTCCTTTCCAATAGTTTGAAATAGACTATTAATATTAACTTGCCATTAATGATTAATCAATCTTCAGAGTTTCTGTCCTAAAATCAGGACAGCTTTGAAAGTTGTTTAATTTTGTTCTGTGTAGTGTTACCATAAAACAAAAAAAATGACGCACAATTAAATTCCACCAAGATAAAGGTGTTATTACTCTAAGAATACTTCTCTTATCATTATATTTCTGAAAAAAGTCTTTCCTGATCACTGATAAAATTGCAACAAGACGAGAACAAAATTTGATCACCTGCAACAGTTGATCTCTTTGAGAATCATAGATCAATTTTCATTGCTTAATAATTACTACCGGAAAAAAATTCTCTAGGTATCCCCTGGCCATATATTCTCGTTCTCAATGTGCTTAATTGACTCTTCTTCTTCTTACTACTCTTGCAGAAAGCAAACAAAGAAACCCTCGGAATTTCTTTTAACAGGCTTCTGAATTCACCTTGGTTGCAAGCGCTGCAGTGCCACATAGGCAACAAGCCGATAACCAACTAGCATGAAAGCCATGATGCACACTGCAACCCACATGTAATCCAACCCAACTGCCTTAATAGCAGGAAATTGGGTGACAGGACACATGACCCCACCTCCGCATTCGTAGTAGTCTCTTTCAGAGAACTGTACCCCTAGTAATAGCTTGTAGCAGTAGAAACTGTAACTAAGATACTTGAGCCAGCTGATAAATGGTGGTATGTGTTGCACATAGTACCCTCCCGCAATGAGGAAAGCCATGGTTATGACGGAGGCGAGAGTTGTACCTTGTTTAACATCCATTAGTAAAGCACTGACCGCAAGGCCTAGGCTCTGAGCAACCAGCACACTGAACAACACTATGCAAAGGGAGACGATAAAAGTGACAGGGTTTGGGCTAAGGCCCCCCATCCAATATATTATAATTGTAAAGGCGGTGGGGAGGCCGAGCTCCATGGGCAAATCACCGATGGTGCGTGCAAGGAAGTATGAGGAGAGACGGTACATCCCTGATGACCGCTCTCTTAAAAGCATCGGCCGCTCCACAGGGAATGTAAATACCGCATTGTATAGTGGGAAGAAGCCCCAAAATACTGAGAAAAAGAATATAAGAGCCGTCTGCATCGAAAAAAAAACACACACTTCCATTCAGCAAATATAAAGAGATAATTTTATTTAATTTCTCAACTACTATTAATGTTTGATTATTTTTCTTATGTACCCGGTCTTGGATATGGTTCACCGGAGTGTGCCACCAGAGAAGGCCACCGAGGAAAGCAACGCTAAGAACTTGGAAAATGCGGAGCTTACTGAAGGATTCATGGCTCCGCTCCTTGAGGCCCCGCCTCAGAAGCACACTGAACTGCTCCCACCAGCTCGTGCTCCATTCCGCTGCTCTTTTTCTCGCCGCATTCCCCATTTCTCGCATGTATCCGAGGGTTGCTGGATCAACACTACATATTTCCGTCTTTAGCGTTGTAGCTATGTGGCAATCGTAGGCTGATATCAGCTTCTCCTTCACCTCCTTCATACATTTTTCAGTACTTCCAGCATCATCCCCATTGCCGCAGCTGTTCTCTGTTGAAACTGGTGCAATCCCTGTATTGGATTTCAACAAACCAATCAGACCTTGGCAACTGAAACAATACACTTTGTTTTATAATTTTGTTTAGCTGTTGTAATTCATAATTGGCATGAAAAACCAATGGTGATTGCAATCATTAACCCCGTGAGCAATTGGCACATTGTTTTCTTTTCTGGCAATGTGGAAACATGTTATCGATCAGCTTTGATCTACTCATCCCCCATCGACAAAATCATTGACCATCCCATGATATGGATGTTTGATTGATGCCAACCCAAGCACTGTAGAGAAACCTTTTGTCTATGCATGTGGAACCACTCAGACGAGCATTTTCTTTTTGTGTCAGAAAGAATATTCTAGTTATCAGGACAGTAATTAAAGATAAGCTAACTATTATTATTACTATTACCGTCATGAGACTTTGCAAATTAACGCTTCAAAAGTATTATACGGAACTTTTCTGCTCTGGTCCTTAAACTTCAAAAAATTTCATTTTGGTTACTAATTAAATATTAATTCTAATGTTTCCTATAAAGTACCTATATAGTTTGACGAGGGTTTTAACCTCAAATAGTCTACCAAATCATGATGACTTGCTAGGAAGTTAAATTCAAAGAAAAAAAGGGTGCAGCAGTGCATACTTTTAGTTTAGTTGATAAAAATTATTAAATATATATGAAAATGGGTATAATAACCTAGCCATGATTACTATGCGTACCTAATTCACTTTACACTTGCAGCTTTCCACTTAACGAGCTGTATCACAATAGTACAGCTTGAGGATTAAGCGATTGGCGCAACTCAATATTTTACATTATATCTTTAAAATTTATATAGGGTTCTAGACACTATCTCATAAGAAATCATGTACAAATATTGGAAAAAAAAAAAAAAAATGGTTGCACTTGCATCGACACAGGAACAGGAGGAGTCTGGAGGAGATGGAGCTTAAAGTCTAACAAGTGGATGGAATTAAAAGAGAGATGGATGCTTTTCAAGGAGCAGATTGCTTTTTAGCTAAAAGGCAATGAAAGAAAGGAAATGCCTCCGACAACTTTTATTCCCAATTGAAGAGATTTTGCCATTTTGGACTGTGTCAAGTTGTGCTGTTGGGATTGTGTCACTTTTCAGTGTCAGTCTAAGGAGCATTACATAAGATTTAGGTGCAACTTTTTCTTTAGAAATGAATTTGTTGAAGATATTGTTAATTTTTGTTTTTGTTTATACTTTATATATATATATATATATATATATATATGATATGTATGGCCCAACGCATGCACGGTGCTCTGTTTAGCTGAGGCCTGAGGCCCCCTCCACCAAAGTGCAATCTCAAGATGACATATAATATATATATATATATATATATATATATATATATATAGATATGGGATTTATAGACGCTAATATTCCTCTTACATCCAATGATCAGTTTGGGGATCGAATCTCTTGAGTTTTGACATGTTGGTGCACTAACAGTAATAGAAGGGGCATGCAGCTAGCTAGCTAGACTAGGTAGAGCAAAACTTTCACATGATCAATTTGTTATGCTCAAATAACCTATTTCAATATATTACAAATGTGGCCTAGCTAGCTAGACCCTAATTTAAAATATATATATATATATATATATATATATATATATATATTTAAAGAAGAATAAATTAATAATCTATTGTAAAGATGATAGTTTCATGCATATTTGATAATTACTTGTAATTTATTTATGGGAGATCTTAGAATCTGGACGTTAGTGGATCTCGTGATCTTTAATTATGATGCTTCTTAACTGCCTTTGTACCAAATCAGATCGTTCAAGCACTTTAACAAGTGTGAAAGCGAACAAACAATTAAAATAACTTATCCTTAATTATTTTATATCGACAACTTTTTAAGTGCTCTTGCCAAGAGAAATAAAATGCATGGTGACAACTAAAATATTGATTTAAGCAATAACAGATTAAATTACGTATTTATAGAATTAAGAGTAAACAGTATAGATATTTATAGACTATATTTCTATATATAGATAATTAATGAAATTTAATTAAGTATGATCGATCGACCTAATACAAATTAAATTAATAGAAAAATTAAGTTCATAGTTTCCAGATACGATGTAAAATTAAAAATGACAAGATCGATCGAGTACTGAACTAGCTAATAGATCGAATCCTTTTTGGTGAAAATGATCTAGACTAGAGGATCATGAATAGACATCCATAATATATATATAATTGTGGTGTGCAGCTTTGGTTCTTTCTTTGACAAAATGATTAATAAAGCATATACCCGGTGATTGGAGCACTTTTTGCTTTTATATTATCATAAAAGGATATATAGCTTAGCTTCAAATATTGAAATTAATATATATATATATATATATATATATATATATATACATACACACTCACCATTAGCGAGGTCGAGCATGAGGTCGGCCGGGTTGATTGAGAGAGAACAGGTGAAGCCGACAGAAGCAAAGTATGAGAGCGCATCAGCAGCACGGCCGTAGTAGATCGGGTTGCCATCTGCTGAGAGCAAAAGCACCTTATCAAACATATGGTATAGTCTAGATGATGGCTGATGAATCGTCACCACCACCGTTCGCCGCCCCTGAACCGACATCCGTTTCAGTGTGCCTACTATTTTAGCGGCTGTGCTGGAGTCTAGACCGGAGGTAGGCTCGTCTAGTAGCAAAAGACTAGGATTCACCAGCATCTCTAGACCGATACTGACCCGTTTCCTCTCTCCACCTGATACGCCTCTCACTCCACGGACCCCACCTATCATTGAGTGGGCCACCCTTGCCAGACCTAATTCCACCATTACTGCCTCCGCATGCGCAGTTTTCTCTGCTGCACTGAGAGTACTAGGTAGCCGTAGGAGTGCGGTATAACGCAATGTCTCTATCACAGTTAAATGTGGGTACAAGACATCGTCTTGAGCAACAAAGCCTGTGCGCCGTCTCATGGTACCCGAAAAGGGTTGCCCATTGTAGGTGATTTTGCCAGAGAAATGAGCAGCTGGGTTTGTGCTTGTGCCAAGACGGCCGCCTAATGCGGTGAGCAAGGTGGTTTTGCCACTGCCAGATGGGCCCAGCATTGCCAGCATCTCTCCAGGACAAACAACACCTGATATACCATTGAGGATTGTCTTCTCACATATCGTCGAACCTTTGCTTCCATACGGCCTTTGCCACCACGCACTATCCTGCCCAATCTTCACCTTGTACACCATCTCCTCAAACTGAAACTCCTCAATCGAACAAGTATACACATGTTAATATATTAGTACTGTTATAACTTGACTAGTTGCTACATATATAAATGTTATAAGAATTTCTGGTCCAGATATTTGCCAGTAATTAATTATATTCCAGGTACATAATGAAATTAATATATTAAAAATTTGACTTGGCAGATTTGAACCTTGAGAGTGACAAGGAACTTGGTGGCTGCTTGTTGAAGATAACATGAAGTCGGAGTAGTACTCGGGCTCGGATGAACAGCCACGGGACCGGCCTCGTGAGAAGTCATCGACGGATCTTTAGTTAGTCCCTCTTACAGTATGTAGATGGACAAATGAACGAATTAATTAAGAGATCGACTAGCTAGGCGAAAGAGAGTATATATTATGAGTTTATTAGTCTGAAGATGTAGTGAATTGTATTAAGGGTAATACTGATATGGAGTAAGGAGAGAATGTTTAGACTGAAGTTAGCTCGTGAAGAGAGAGGTCTCACTTGATTACATATAAGGCACTTAGCGAGAGAGAGAGAGAGAGAGAATGGGGCCCCAGATTGGGGTGGGAAAGAGGGGCCACCAAAATGGAATGTTGTAATCACTTTTGGTGCAAGGAGGCTCAGCGTGCAAGCTAATTACTTAATAGTAATTATGTCTATGGATGTTGAATGTGATCATGCATCCACCTCCCTAAGTGTACTAAATTAATTATGATAGTAGTTCTCATTATCATCATTATTAATTAATATATATACCAAATTATATCTCTTGTATAGTTGCTAATTGCATGCCTAGCTCGGTTCTTTTTCTCTTATTATCTGTGAGAGTTTGAAAGGTTGACGACCAAACATTTTAGTCTTAATTAATTAGTTTAATAAGTTTCGGATAATTTATAGTTAAGTTTCAATAGCGACGGCCATGACTGTCTAAACTGCCAAAATATTAACCAAAAAGACTGTCGAGACAGGAACCTAACGCAACTCAATTACCCAATCCATAGGCAACACTTGAAAGTACGAAAAGGATTGGAGTCCAGGTATACCCAATGCAAGGAGAGGTATCTGAAAGTGATGCACCGAACTTGGGAGGATGTACTGCTTCTTCCTTAATTCTTGTATGTTATATTTTGATCTAAATTGTTATTTTGGTCCGTTGAACTTTGTATTTTTAAGATGTATACTCTTGTTATGAGAGAGAACTAAATTTAATTAAAATATTATTTTAAGTTGTCTCTCTGCCTCTTACTTTCTTTCTCTTCTTAAATTCTAAAAAACCTAACAAATTGATATCAGAGTCATCTCGCCACGAACAGTTCGATCGGTGATTTCAGAGTTCTCAGATCAGTCCATTGCCGCTAGGGTTTTAGTTTCGCTTCTCTGATCACATCTATTTCGCGTCGCTGTGTCGAGTGCAAGGCTGAGCCGCGATCTCCTTTGTCGCTACAAGACGCGACTCAGAATTTCTGTGAACTGCGCAAGAACCGACAGGCTGGGCGCTGGATTTTGTTTCCGGATCTGTACACCGCGATTTCTCATTTTTTGCTACACCGCGATTTCCTTTGGAATTTTCTGTGTAGACCACGTAAGGGAATACAGTGAGCCAAATTTTTACTTGTTTCCGAACTAGAGTATTTATACTCGGGCGGGTATGGGTACCCCGGGTATACCTGTCTCGGATACGGGTATAACTCGGGTACGGGTATACTCGGGTACAAGGGTATTCGGGTACGGGTATGGCGGGTATAATTTTCAAAATCCATACCCTACCCGAGTTATACCCTTACCCGTGTACCCTAGATGGGTAAGGCGGGTACGGGTACGGGTAGGGCGGGTAGGGTTTTTTTTTTTTGTTTTTTTGTTGGTTTTTTTTTTGCTGGTTTGGGGGGGGGGGAATCAGAATTTTTGAATTTTAAAATGGATGAACAGTAACTCGGGTATACGGGTACGGGTAGTCGGGTACGGGTTTAGTCGGATACGGGTAAACTAGGGTAGGGTATGGTCGGGTATTGGTCCAAAATAACAGGTCCGGTCCAGTTTTTGCCCGTACCCGCGTACCCGAGTACCCGACCAATACCCGACCTCTGGCACGGGTACCCCAGGCGACGGGTACGGGCGGGTACGGACGGGTATACCCGACACAAATTTTTACCAAACACTATTCCGAACTAAACAATTTAGTCAAGTTGACTTTGGCAGTATTTGGAAATTTCAATTATTGTTTAATTGAAATTTTGCAAATTTGAATTTGTGACCGTTTCCGTGATTGGAGTAACTTTGATAATTTGGAAAATTAATTAATTGGGTGTTTGAGAAATTCAATGGATATGTCGGCCAAATATGATATTGAGAAGTATGATGGGAAGATGAGTTTTGCATTATGGCAAGTGCACATGGCGGCAATTTTGTCGAGCTAAGACGTTAAGGATGCTATTTTTTGGACAAGATAAATTGATTGATGCATTGACGGATAGTAAGTGGAGAACTATGAATGATAAGACACTCTCCATTATCCAATTGTGTTTGAGCAATTTGACATTACAGGATGTCGGGTTACTGGTGGGACGAGAAAAATGATAAATTGTAGGACCCACGCGGTGATGTGCCGCCATAGGAGACAAAATTGGCCAACGGCGAGATGGTTGCGGCGCTTCCACATGCCTAGCAATACGTATTCCCGTGGCCTGAAGATGTAAACGTGATGAATCCGAAATATAAATTTTATCCCAAGCCAATGAAGGACCAGACAGCTGGGGAAGGCGGTGCCGCGATAGTGATTGAAAAATCAACATCAGATACAAGTACTGCATCAAGCGATAATGCGAATTCCGGAAAGAGTGGGGACGAAGGTGCTGGAAATACCGGGGATGTAGCCACTGCGTAAGATAAGTCGGTGGCATTCTTTATTATATCAATTGGTTGTAATGTGCTATATATGAAGAAAATTTTCTCTTTAATTGACAGGTATGGAGTCGCGAAAATAGTATCGAGCTGTACGAAACGACGCCCGATGTGACGTTGTAGGAGCAAAAGTGGTTTTATTGAAATGTATTGTGATAATTAATGATGACGGTAAATCTCGAGGTGTGAGGAGAACAGAAATTTGTGTACCTTAAGAGTGGGTGATTTGTCGGGAAATGTTTCTCGATCACCCATCGAACAGATGTCGTATTTGCAGTTGAAGTATGAATGAGTGTTACGATGTAGATATCTTTATGTCGTACTTTCGTACTTGATGTCCCGCTCTTTTTTTTTTTGCTTGTTGCGGGACCTTGCGTCATATAGCCCTTTGAGCTAATGTCGTGTTTCGTGTATGTCTTAGTTTGAGGAACAGGACTGTAGCCATGTTGGTGTTGCTGTGTTGTTGTTTCCAGGGGATATAACTTCAAACAAAACGTGGAATATGCAATGTTGGCTTGATGATTATTAGTGTAAACCATTCATATCCCAAAGAACTTAGGCGAGAATTCATAGGTTTGACAGAGGTATGCGTTACCTAGGGGCTTCGTTTATTCCTCTGCCGACACTTCATTTGGTAGTAAGCGTAAATGTAGATGTATTCGTGTGAACCACCCATAACATCTCGTTGTGCCTTTCGAAAGGACTTGTGTTGATTACCACATAAAAGTAGGCATTCGTTGTTCTCGAGACTTATGTCATAAGTCTCGAGAATATTCGTATTACCTTATGTGAATATGTTGTTTTGTAAGGCTACTCATTATCCTGCAGGATATTCATTCGCCCTTATGCATCAATTCACAAAATAGCACATTGTAGTAAAAGGCAAACACGTGAACATGTTTTTTTTCAAACATCTATTAAGAACTGTGCTTTTAACTCGCACAAGTAAAGTGTTTTAGGCAGATAAAACTTGCACTTGACTTAGAAACGGGAAAAACATGCATAAAACAAAAGATACAATGATAAGAATCCTGGAAAACGATAGTCTCAGATGTAGAATTTGTGGAGATGCTCGACATTTCAAGGTCTCGAGAGGGTGGTACCTGTAGAGTCTTCCAATTCGTACGACCCGACTCCACAAGTTCGAACGACTCTATATGGTCCGTCCCAAGTGTGCTGTAGCTTACCAACTTGCTGTCCCGCGGTTGTCACTTTCCGCAAAACTAAATCACCTGGTTGGAAGTGTTTCGGCACAACATGCTTATCGAAGGCATGCTTGACGCGCCTCTGATATTCCATTGTACAGATTATTGCTTTGTCACGTATTTCTGTGACTAAATCCAATTCCAATCGGCATGCCCCGTCATTGTTTTCTTCGGGCATGCCCCGTCATTGTTTTCTTCGGAGTATGTCTCAATTCGTAGAGATGGAGAGACAAGTTCCAAGGGGGTGACAGCTTCCATCGCAAATACTAGCGAGTATGGTGTGTGTTGAGTGGCTTCGCATGGCGTAGTGCGATATGCCCATAGGACTTCGTCTAGCATGTCGGGCCAATCTTTCCTGTTCTCTGCGACCTTTTTCTTGAGACTGTCGACAATGGTTCCGTTGCTGACCTCTGCAAGACCATTGCTCTGTGGATGACTGACAGAGGCAAAGTTATTGCGGATGCCTAAGCCATGCAAGAAAGATAGTGTGCTTGCTGCATTGAACTGGGTGCCATTGTCCGAAATCAACACTCGCAGTAGACCAAAACGGCAAATGATGTTTTTCCAAATGAACTTTTGAATAGCAGTAGCCGTGATAGTTGCCAAAGCTTCGACCTCAACCCATTTGGTGAAGTATTCCACCGCAACCACCATCCATCGTCTTTGCCTGACTGCTGTGGGGAAAGGGCCAACGAGATCGATACCCCACAGATCGAATGGCCATGCACTAGAAATACTTACCTGATCGTAAGCCGGGGTGTTGTCCAATTTGCAGTGGAACTGGCATCGCTCGTACTTGCGAACTACGTCGGCTGTATCCTGATGGATTGTCGGCCAATAAAACATGGCCCAGAGTATTCGTTTGACGAGAGTCTTGGTGCCTTGATGGCTACCACAGATTTCCTCATGTGTCTCGGCTAACATTCATTGTGCCTTGTCCTCACCAAGGCACTTTAGCCAAGGACGGAGATAGCCCCGCTTGTATAGCTAATTATTAAAGATAGAATAGAGAGGAGTGATCCTCTTCAACCTGCGCGCTTCAGTCACGTCGTCTGGTAGGCGACCAGTGGTTAGGAAAGTCCACATCGGCGTGAACCAGGTGGTGCCGGCCTCGTCGATCACGGACACACTCCCAACGCCTATATCGATACTAGCTGTCGGGATTTCCATTACAATAACTGGCCTATCTTATTAGGTTGGAAGTGCACAATCCTATTCGTATAGTATAATCAGGTATCGATCCTCAGGGACGGTATAATTCGACTCTAAATTCCTACTAATCTGAGTTAGGTACTAGAAGTGTAAAAGGTTAGGTTTGGTTTGTTTATATTTCCTAATTTCAAGTGATGATTCGATTAACAGTAAATGAAAGCAATTAAAGATTTTGGTTTTGAACAATGATAAAAGGCATTCCTAGGGTTTTAGGTTTCATCCCAAACTTTTTCCTCTCTGGACCTATCATACGACTCGCATCATCTCTGATGCAACCCGTATGATGCAACTCGCATCATTTCTGATGAGGGTTGCTTGGTCCTCGAGCTGAGCTGACATGTGTTCGTATCTAAGTTGATTTCTTGTGCGAGGCTTCAACATATATCTCTCACATACTGGTATCTAACCTAAATTGATTGTCTGGTTTGTTAGAGGTATCCACAACCTTTCGATAATGGAAAGTTCACCTCTCGGCTACTATTGATCTTAGATCTACGTCAAATACTCAATCACAATTGCAAGAAACATTAAGGTCAAAGTATTAGAAGAGATGCTATAGACATCTAACAGTAGACAATCAAGAATCAATCAAGTAATCAAATGAATACTCAAACAAAGAATCACACAAGTTCAAATTTAGATTAAAACAATATGCAATTCAAAGACAAACTTTAGAGACTACATCCTAATCCTAGGAACTAAAGTTCTACTCAAACATGATAAAAGAAAGCATTAAAGAGGGAGAGAATAGGTAGATCATAATGAAGCTCGAAGATCCAAGGTGGATTGGAGAGGATCTTGCAATCTTCTCTTCTTCTCCAAGCAATCTCCAATCTCTCTATTTTCTCTTGACCTCTGCTCTCAAAGTAATCTGGAATGTAAAGGGGGAAATAACTCCCGAAATTCTGGCACAGGACCTCCTTTTATAGGCAACGGATCTGACATGGGGTTGATCAGGTTCAATTTGAACTGGGTGGCAACTTGTGATGCGACTCACTTCAAGTGGATGCGACTCGCATCATCTGGTCTTCAAATGAGGAGTGAGGGTCGCATTGCAGGTCGCTTTGGGCTTTGCTGGGACCCGTATCATGGGTGATGCGACTCGCATCAGATCTTCCTGAAGTCTGCCATTTGCCTGATTTTGTCTGATTTCACCTGATTCTTGCAAAGTAAGAACCAAAACATAGTAGTACCACATTCTATAGATATTCAATGTAAAAGACATCTGTTGGTTCAAAATATAGATTTTTGTATGGAAACAAGTCAAAATAATAGGTCTAATAAGGTGATATCATGCTGCTTTAATACCTGTAGATGGTCATGATACCTGTGCAATCGTTCATTATCGACCCAAATCTCTGCATTGATTTGTTTCACAGCTAATTTGGAATCGCTATGAAGGTGGATTTCCTTAACCCCCAACTCTCATGCCAACTTTAGGCCTGCTATCAAGGCCTCATATTCGACCGTGTTATTAGTGACCGAGAACAGGAAATGTAAGGCGTAATTCAGGGTCTTGCCCATCGGTCCCGTCAGGGAAACACTTGCTCCGGTACCCTGTGTGGAAACGACGCCGTTAACATAAATGGTCCATTTTCTGTTGGATGGATCAGGCGTCCCTGAATATTCCGCTATGAAATCAGCAAAAATCTGTGATTTAATAGCTGTCTGTGGAAGGAATGAAATGTCGAATTCGGGTAACTCCAATGCCCATGACAACAGCCGGCCAGAGGAATCGAAATTGGTGAAGGCCTTTTTAAGTGGGATGCTATTGTAAATATTAATAGGGTGTGACTGAAAATACGGGCGTAATTTTCTGGCTGCCACCACCAAAGCGTACGCAGCCTTCTCCAATTGAGTGTATCTGGTCTCGGCATCCCGTAGGACGTGCGAGACAAAATAAATCAGTCTTTGCTCAGTTTTCTCTTCACAGACGAGGGCTGCACTAACCGCATGACCGGTAGTAGCAATGTAAAGTGCAAATGTTTCCCCATCGGCGGGCCGACTGAGGCAAGGGGGTTTGGTGAGATATTGTTTGACTTGTTCAAAAGCAGAGGCACATTCTTGTGTCCACTCAAATCGCGCCGACTTGTGCATAGCCTTAAAGAAAGGGAAACAAACATCGCCCAATTTGGCGATAAATTTGTTTAGGGCAACTAGCTGCCCCGTAAGGGTTTGTAATTCCTTTAAGTTTCTCGGGGGAGTCATGTTTAAGATTGCTTGGGACTTGGAAATGTGAATTTCTATTCCCCACAGAGAGACCATGAATCCCAAAAACTTGCCCCCAGTAAGACAGAAGAAGTTCTTTTTAGGGTTCAATTTCATACGGGCCCCATTTAAGGTGGTGAAAGTCTCTCGCAAATCTTCGATATGCCCCACATTGGTCATGCTCTTAACCAAAAGATCATCCATATACGCTTCTAGGTTGCGCCTGAGCTGTGTTTTGCAGACAGTGTTGATCATTCGCTGAAATGTGGCTCCAGCATTTTTTAGTCCGAATAACATGACCCTGTAACAATAAAGACCAAAGTTAGTGGTAAACGAGGTTTTCTCCTCGTTCGCCTCGTGCATCATTATTTGGTTGTATCCAGAGAAAGCATCCATGAAGCTGAGAAATGCATGTCCTGAAGTTCAGTCTACCAATTGGTCAATTTTCGGCATACAGAAAGGGTCCATTGGACAAGCTTTGTTAAGATCTATGTAATCGATGCACTTTTGCCAATCGCCGTTAGATTTCTTAACCAATACCAGGTTGGCGGTCCACTCGGGGTGTTGGACGGGACAGATAAAACCCGCCACTAGTAACTTCTTCACTTCTCGTTTAATGGCCAAATGTCGTTCGGGACCCATGTTCCGTTTCTTCTGACAGATGGGTTTGGCGTCGAGCCTGATGCACAGCATGTGCTTAGCGATGTCTCGCGGAATGCCTGGCATGTCGGCTGGAGACCATGTGAAAATAGATAGGTTCGCACAAAGAAAATTAAGCAAGGCATTTTTCGCCTCGCCTGTGATTGCTTTGCCAATATTCAGAAATTTACCAGGTGCGACCTCTACCTGATCCACTTCATCAACAGGTTCTGCTGATCGTAAAGGACTCTGGTCCTTGGGATCTAAGACCAATACGGTGCCTGGCGGCATGAACTCATTCTTTTGACCCTTTCATTTATGCTTACTTGCATTGCCTCGGTCTACTTGATGTATAACACCTCCTCTTTCTCGAATGGAGGTCTCGGAACATTCTCGAGCAACGTCCTATTGTCTTCATTCTTCACCGACTCCAGTCGGTGTATGGAACTTGATCTTCAAGTGTGGAGACGACACTATTGCACCAATTTTATTCAGGGTGCCCCGTCCAACAATAGCATTATACGTCAACGGCGTATTGACGACAAGGAAATCCACCAACACTTCCATGGTTCTTGGAGGAGTGTCAAAGATGACCTTGAGCTGGGTGACACCTCGTAGCTGTAAGGTATCGCCCATCAAACCCACCAGGGGAGAAACACCTCCTTGAAGGTCAGTCATTTTGCCTCCCAGTTGCTTGAATGTAGACCAGTATAAGATATCCGCAGAACTCCCTGTATCGATCAAGATGCACTTAACCCGATGAATTCCTATTTTGAGGGATAGGACGACTGGATCTTCGTGAGGCCATATTACATGCTTCATGTCTTTATCTGAGAAGGAAATGGCCTCGTCACATCGAGACCGTTTTCGATTTGTCTCCTGCTCTATAGTCATAATGGTGGGAAATGGTTTGATGCCACTATGAGTTTTGGGCGTGTATACTGCCTCCCGGTGTCCTCCGCTGATAACATGTATCACGGGGCTACATGGCGGGCTAGGCTGTCGTTGTTCCACGTGATTGTTACCTTTGTTATTCAGTAAGGGGTGTCTCGGCCCCTTATAATCGTCTCGGTAAGAAATCTTCCTTCGGTAATCCTGCCCTGTACCATCATACCTTTTCTTGTACTGTTGAAAAAACCTCGGGTCTAGAAACTCTGGTAATTTTTCTTCCCTGGCTAGACGTTCCAGGATGTCTTGCAATTGTTGGCAATCTTCTGTGGAACAAACACTTTGCATTGTTGCTTTTCACCTCGAAAATAGCTTTTGACAATGGGCGAGGGATACGAAACCTTTTGAGAGCAACATAGTATAACTCAGGTGTGCTTGTATTAAATTTCGCGTAGTTAGTATAATGTTGTTGGTATTCCCTATTTCCCATATTGCGCGTCGACCTTCCAGTCTATCACGATTATTATGGCGAGGATCATCGTGTCCCTAAAAAGGTTCAGGTCTATGCGATAAATTATTCCGCTGCTGTCCTCCCACGGTACTGCTTTGTAAACTGATGTTCTGTCCATGCCAACTGTTATTGAGTTTCCGGGGTGACCGGGACCTCGGGTTTACAGGGTCTCGGGCATCGTACTGCTCTGATGTATCATTCTGCCAATTTCAAAAATTCTCCGAGAGTGTGTATTTCTTTAAGGTGGGCATCATGCCTTAGTGTCTCGACTCATCCTCAGCAAAGTCCTTTTCACAAAATCGCAATTACAACCTCTTCATTCAAATCATGTACTTTCATTGAAGCATGCATGAATCGCTCCAAGAATTTGGCAGTTCCTTCTTTCGGTCCTTGTTCTATGTCAAACAACATTTCGCAGGTGACCTTGGGTTGGCGGATCGCCAAGTATCTGGTCAGGAAAGCTTTTACCATATCGTCAAACTTGTTGATGGATTTACACAGTAATCGCATATACTATTCCCAAGCTTTGCCTTCCAAGCATATGGTAAATACACGGCACATCATTGAATCTGAGGCTCCTTGTAAATGAAGCCGCTCTTGAAAGCCAAAGATGAAGCTTTGTGGGTCCTGAGGATCCCCTCTCCCTCGGAAAGAAGGTAGATCATTTGGATATTTGAAATCGACCATGGACTCGGCATATACTTCAGGTGCCAAAGGGCCGTCTTCCTCATGCGTGATATAAGTATACCTTCTCGACTTCTTAGACTCGTACTCCTCGAGTTTGGCGGCCACTCGAGTCCGAATCATTTCTTCTATTTGAGTCAAACTGAGCCTCCTGATTGGGCTTCCGGACTCGCGTCTCTCTTTTCGTTCGTGCTTATCACGAGATCCTTTCCTCCAGTGGGAATTGCACCGTTTACGATGGTCATTTCCTCGGTGTTCCCCCCTCTCCCTATCATTTGGAGGGGAATGTTCATTGTTTCTCAAGGGTGATCGTTCAACATTCCGACGAGAGATCTCTCTTGGTAGAGAAAGCGGCCGTCGGTCTTGCCCATCGGTAGTATTTTCATTTAGGAGGGATCGTTCACACCTGTTTTCATCTTCTCCTTGGGGTTCACAACCGCCTTCTTGGCTGAGTGCCTTCTCTCTCCTGTCGCCCCCAGCCGAGACCGGTCTTGTTCTTCATGATTATTCAAGGGGTGTTCTGGTCGTGAACGTCACGCATGTCTTGTTTCCCGAGCAGTGAAACTTTCATCGCTCATTTCAGTCCGAACCTCATAAAACTCTTCATCCAGGTTTCGGACTGGGACATGAGGACCAGCTATGTCGCGATTTGGGTTGTTAAATTAGGGACCTTCTGGATGGGAAACAACTGGGCGAACCGGTGCTACCAATTCTCCTCGAGCAGTAGGTGGAGGGCATGGGATATAAACAGGGGCAGGGGCAGAGTATTGGCCTTGCATCGTTGGGTGGGTCTGGTACAAGTAATGAGCGCTTGGGTAGGTGAAATATGCATAGGCGTATGACAGTGGGTACGAAAACATTTGTGGGGTATAGGGATATGGAAGCATCTGATTGTATGGGTCCGAAGGCAACGGTTGTCCTCCTTGGGGAGTACAAAGAGGTGGCAGTTACCCTCCTGGCAAAGGCGAGATGGCGGGTCTCGGATTGACCAAGGTGTCGACGAGAAGATGGATGGTATTCCCCCCTCTCAGTGGCAGAGCCACGGGTCTCGGATTAACCGAAGTGTCGATAGTAGGACGAGTGGCATTCCTAAGGGTAATGCTTCCTCTTCCCCTCCAGTCCCTTCAAGTGTCATCTAAAACTCGGGTGATAAATCTTGGTGAGCCCTACGGTGGTTGATATGGACCAAGTCCCGGGGGATGAGAACGTGATGTTTCGGTGGCTCGACTCGTCCTGGTCTCAGAAGTCTGGTTCGAGTCTCGCTGCGGTGACTTAGGGTAATTGTTGAGGTACTCGTACTCTAACCTGTTTGTATCTTCTATTGTCCAAAAGTCCAGCCCCCAATCCCTCGGGATTTGGGACTTATATAGGTTATTCTCTAACAATCATTCCACGTTGTCAGGATTGTTAGAGTTCGCATATTGTTCTTCGTAACGTCCCTGCGGACGCTCATGGGGTGACCCAGCTGAGAGGGCCCTTCGACTGGGCTCAGTTTTGGTCCCGTCTCGCTTGTCCGAGATCACCCTGGATGGGCCTTGGTTATGCTGGGCTGGCTTGACTGGGGATGAGGGTCTTATTCTTAATCCCGGCCTGGCCCTTTACGGGGTACAAGACCGGGTTATTCATGACCTACATCCATTCCTCTAAGGCCTTGTTCACATGGGCCTATTAGTATAGTTCAGGTACATCAATTTCTGATCATATTTCAGAGTTTGCATCCATTTTGAATGATTTGGGTAAAATTGATGTTAAGGTGGAGGATGAGGACCAATCTCTTTTGTTATTGTGCTCATTAACCGTATTATACAAGGCATTTGGAGACATGTTGATTTATAGTAGAGACAAGATTTTCCTTTAGGATGTTAAGAGTAATTTGCAAGCTAAGTTCCACATTGATAGTGAAATGATCAATAATGAGAAAGAGAGTTAAGGTGTTAGTTTGGTTGTTGGCCAAGGTAGGTCATAGAATCAAAACTCGAAAGATACAAGGACCCGTTCAAAGTCTAGGCACAATAATTTGATGTGTAACTATTGTAAGAAGAAGAGACACATTAAGGCTGATTGTTTCAAGCTTAAAAATAAACAAAAGACGGATACTAAAGGTACTTCAGAGGAGGAGACCAATGTGGCCGAGTGTGACACGGTTGATACACTTTGTGTGGTAGACACCAATGTTGATGACATGCATTGTTGGGTGATGGATACAGGTACTTCATAACACATGACTCTGAATAGAGATTGGTTTGAGACTTATGAGCCTACAGATGGTAAGGTTCTCATGGGAAACAACAACGTGTAAGGTTGTCGAAATTGGTTCAATGACAATTAAGTTCCATAATGGAAAGGTCCGAAGGTTGACGGGTGTGAGACATATGTCCGATTTATCGAAGAATTTGATTTCTTTGGGGTCTCTTGAGGAAAAATGGTGCAAGTTTCAAAGTGAAGGTGGAGTCTTTAGGGTTTTCAAAGGGGCTCTCACAATCATGGCAAAGAGAATTATAACTCTTTATTTCCTACAAGGTTCCACAATCACGGGGTTGGCCGCCATTGCGTGTTCGAGTACTATCTCGGATGTGGATGCTACAAAGTTGTAGCATATGAGATTGGGGCATATGAGCGAGAGAGGAATGACCATTTTGAACAATAGAGGCTTGTTGTATGGCCAATACACGGGTAACTTGGAGTTTTGTGAGCATTGTGTATTTGGCAAGCATAAGAGGTTGACTTCTCCACGGCCATTCATTCGACCAAGGGAACATTGGACTACATCCATTCGGATATTTGGGGACCTTCTCATGGACTTTCTAAAGGTAATGGTTCTCATTACATGCTTACTTTCATTGATGGTTTCTTAACATGCTTACTTTCATTGATGGTTTCTTAAGGAATATTTGGGTTTATTTCTTGAAAGAGAAAAATAATGTGTTTCCCACCTTCAAAGAATGAAGTCACTTTTGGAGAACCAAACGAGAAGGAAAGTCAAGAGGTTAAGAACCAATAATGGTCTGGAGTTTTGCAACCGTGAGTTTGATAACTTTTGTAAGGTTAAAGGATTGTTCGGCACAAGACGGTTGTCCACACTCCACAATAAAATGGTGCTACAGAAAGGATGAATATGACACTACTTGAGAGATCTAGGAGTATGCTTTCAAATGCGAGTTTAGGTAAGGAGTTTTGGGTAGAAGCCATTAACACATCTTGCTATTTGGAGAATTGATCTCCTACCACTTCAATTGAGTTGAAGACACTCGAAGAAGTGTGGTCGGGTAAGCCGGCCGATTATTCAAATTTGAGGGTGTTTGGTTGTCCTACTTATGTAATGTGAGTGAAGGAAAGTTGGAACCTAGATCAAAGAAGTTTGTTTTTATTGGGTATCCTGAAAATGTGAAGGGATATAAATTATGGTGTCTCGAATCATCCAAGTTCCTTATCTCAAGAGATGTCATTTTCAATGAGTCGGCAATGTTGAAGGCAAATGATATTGCACCCGAGTCGACTATTAAGGAGAATGAGACGGTGGAGAAGAAGATGGAGTTTGAGGAGCCGGTCCAAGAAGGTGATGATGTGATCTCACATGATGATGCAAAGTTGGAAGAAAGCCAAGAAGAGACACAACCATATGAATTGGCAAAGGACCGAGATAGAAGAGTAATTTGACCACCTACAAGGTATGGATACTTCGACTTTGCTTATTGTTTGGCAATTGCAGAGGATGTGGAGTATTGTGGGCCATCTTCCTACAAAGAAGCCATTTCTTTCAAGCTGGCGGACAATTGGGTTGCCGCTATGAATGAAGAGTTACAATCCTTGCAACAAAATAAGACTTGGTCTCTTGTGAAGCGTCATAGTGGTAAGAGGAAGATTGATAGCTCAAATCCCGCGGATTTTCAATACAAGGCAAGGCTTATGGCTAAAGGGTATAGTCAAGTCCAAGGTGTGAACTTCAATGATGTGTTTTCTCCCGTAGTTAAGCATACCTCCATTCGAGTTTTGCTCTTTGGTTGAAATGAAGGATTTGGAGTTGGAGAAAATGGATGTGAAAATTGCCTTCTTGCATAGTGATTTGGAATGGCAAATTTACATGAGTCAAGCGGAGGGTTTTGAAGTTGCGGGAAAGAATGACCATGTGTGTCTTTTGAAGAAGTCTATTTATGGCCTTAAGCAATCACCGCGGCAATAGTACAAGAAATTCAACTCATTCATGGTGAGTATTAATTTCCATCATTCCAATTATGATAGTTGTATCTATTTCAAGAAATTGGATGGTGGGAATTTTGTTTACTTGTTGCTCTATGTGGATAACATGTTGATTGCATCCTCAAACTTGAAAGAAGTTAGGAGATTAAAAGAGCAACTAAGTTTGGCATTTGAGATGAAAGATTTGGAGATCGCCAAAAGGATTCTCGGGATGGAGATCACAAGAGATAGGTCCAAAAGAAAATTGTTTCTTTCACAAAAGAGTTTTGCCAAGAAAGTGTTACGTCGTTTTGGCATGGAGAAAACGAAGGTTGTTTTAACACCTCTTGCGGCGTATTTCAAGCTTTCGGGCGCTTTAAGCCCAAAATCTAATGCTGAGAAGAAATATATGGAAAAGGTTCCATATTCAAGTGCAGTTGGGAGTCTCATGTACTTGATGGTGTGTACTCGACCCGACATTACTCAAGCCGTTAGTGTGGTAAGTAGATATTTCTCTTGTCTTGGGAAAAGGCATTGGGAAGCGGTGAAGTGGATCTTCCGCTATTTGAGAGGTACTATTAATACTCATTTGGAGTTTGGTAATGGCAAGGCACTAATGGATTATGTGGATGTAGATTTTGCGAGTGATTTAGGCAAGAGGCGTTCTTTGATGGGTTATGTTTTTACCCTTGGAGATTGTGCAATTAGTTGGAAATCTACGCTTCAAGCCATTGTTGTACTCTCAAGTACCAAGGCCGAATACATGGCAATTACCGAGGCTATTAAGGAGGCTATTTGGCTCAAGGCGTTTGTTGGTGAGATGTCCTCTTTCAAGGGTCATATTACGATATTTTGTGATAATCAAAGTGCGATACATTTGATCAAGGACTACATGTACCATGAGAAGACGAAGCACATTGACATTCGATACCATTTTGTTCGAGATGTGATCTCGGAAGGCAAGGTTGCCGTGAGGAAGATTGGTATCGAGTCAAATCCGGTCGATATGCTCACAAAGTCTCCTCTAATTGCAAAGTTCAAGCTTTGTTCAAGCTTGGTATCGGTTTGTTCCTACCTAGTTTGAGTTAGTTTTGTTTCTAGAAAGTTACTAGTGTATCATTATGTTTACTTTATGCATTTGCTTTATGTTTTTATTTGTTTTAGATACAATTTGGTTCAAGGTGGAGATTGTTATATTTTGACCCAAATTGCTATTCGAGCCCATTGGGCTTTGTATCTTTAATATTGTAGGGTGCAGAAAGTTGCACGGCGTCAGGTTAGCTAACGGTGCAGGATTTTCATGTGTAGGTGAGCGGAAACGCCCCCGACTGGGTTCAGTGCTATGTTTCTTTGAATGTGAACAGGTCACCAAACTCAAGGGAAGGGCATTCACTCAGGATTGCTTCCTGCATTCCTCCTGGTTCACCCCTTGTGATGACCTACGTTCATGATCAGTTGTTGGGGGTTTTATTATTTTCGATTACGAGGACGTTTTACTCCCAACGGGTGCAAGACCCTGTCGTTAATTACATCAGAAAGAACTTTCGAGTCTATCTGAAAACCTCATGCATTCCGGGATGTGTGCCTATTTGGATTGAACTGAATAATAGGGCTAAAAAAGGGCTCATGTATGATTTACTTTGGTCATGTGATTGGTTCTCATTTAAATTTGAATTTGTCTTAAGTCGGTTGTTGTGATGTATGCATGAAAGATATGATTCCGTACTTTTGAAATATGAGAATATTCATAAGAAACATTATTTATATGTTTTTGATATGAAAGGAGCATTTGGATGTCATTTTTGTACTTTTATTTATAAAAATATATTGAGAGAGGGGTATTTTGGTCATTTCAGATTATGTCTGGTACCTGGATGTGTTCAAATATTATTTAAAATTATAGAGAATTGAATTTGGGTTCATTTGGAACTGATTTGAGTTGATTTGGACTTAGTATGAGAAAGTTATGGTCAAAAGGACTTCAAAGGACTTATTTGTGAAGATTTTATATTTTTAGGGACTTGTTTGTAAATGTCCAAGGACCTGAGGCTGTAATTTGGGCTTTTGACAGGGTCTGGAATGAAAATTGGGTCTTTAAGGGCTTTTTTGAAAAGGTTTTATGCTAATAGAGGCCTTTGTGTAAATTTACAGGGGACTTCTCTGCATATTTTGAATAAACAAAGGGGTTTATATGTAAAAGGGCTTTATTTAATGACTTCTGGGCTTTGAGAATGGTATTGGGCTTCTGAGATTTGCGCTTTGGACCTTTAAGATATGCACTGGGCCATCAATTAATGCACAAGGCACAGATACCATTCATTTGGGCTTTAAAATTAGTGTAAGGGAGTTTATTTGAATTGACAAGTGGGCCCCATGCTGTCAGAAAGCTGTTGGATTTAAACAAGTTGCTTTAAGATTCGTGTTTCTTGCTTTGAGGATCTTGCGAAGGGTTATCGGCGTAGGGTTCTTCTCTGACAAACTCAGTCCGGCCGATCTAGGCCACAGCGGCACCGGCTAAGGACATGGTTATGATCGTGAGGCTCTCAGGAGTCGATTGGCACCATTGTTGGCCGTCGGCGATCATCGGAGGCAGTGAAATAGGCATCTGCAGTACCTATCGGTACCGATTGAGTCTCAGATCGATTTCTTCATGATTTCTTTCAATTGATTGATTGTTTGAGATAGTATGAGGCTATGGAAGATGTTAGAAGCATCAATTTCACATTTAAAAAAGTTTTGGGCATGATTTGAGTTTTGTAGTTTCGGTTTGAATACCAAATTGGTACCATAGATTGGTACAGAGGTTTCAAAGTTCAATTGGACATTCAGGGAGTTCATTCAGATCATTTAAAAGTTATCTAAGCATATCAGAGGCATTGGATTGGATTGAAATGGGTTCTGGACCAACTTAGCATGAGGAACATATTTAAACTTGTTTTTTCAGTTCCTTTTGATCCATTTTCTCATAATTTATGTACATGATGTGCCTGTTTTATTTCATAAAGTCAAAGATATATATGTTAAGCATTTTTGCTCTAAGTTTCAGAATTTTCTGAGTTCATTTGCTCAGTTAAAATGATCAAACAGTGCCAGGGGCATTGAAGGTAATTTTGTCAATTTAAATTACAGAATTTTCCCCTTTTTTTTATTAAAAGCTGAACTTTGGAGATCCATAACTTTTTGTAGGAAGGTCCAAATGATGTAAAGTTTATATCAATTTTGTGTATTTTAATGTGTTCTATCTGAGTGTGAAGTCCAATTTTTATTTTGACTTTTGTGCTGATCTGAGCTGTCAGATTTACCAGCAAGGGTCATTTTACTATTTTTGAGTGCTTATGCTGTACCAGTGGTATCTCTAATGCACTTAGGTGCTAAAGATGAGTTTTTCATGGTACCAGGGACTGGTACAAGTCTTTTTAAGGTCTGGTTTGGTTCAGAACAGGTTTTCAAGGGGGTTTAACCCACTGTTTTCATACCATAAAATATAAAATGAAGATCAAAAGATTCAAAAACTTGTCAAATCATCACTTTAATACATTTTAGATCCTGTCAGAACCTGGAAATATGCAAGGAGGCCCCTGATTGTTTAAAAATTATGTTTTGAGCATATCCACTTGATTTAGAGAGCAATATCAGCAAAACTTCCTTGGACAAAGAATGTAAATGGCATATAGCAGTATAACTGCTGCATATTTACATCTTAGTCCTCAGTTTCTCACTATTTGTAATAAGGTCCTCCAAAATAGTGAAATTAGCCATTTGAAGGGCATAATTTCACCATTTCTTTAGATCTAACTACAGCTAGGCTCTCTCAAGTGGACTTAGGGTTGAGAACTGCAAAGGATGCTCACTTGCTCACTTTAAACAGTCCTTATATATTTATCTTTTCATTTAAGTCACTTTTTTCTCTTTTTAATCACTTTTAATCAAAGAAATTAAGGGGTTAGATGAGCAAGGATGCCCACTTGCTCACTACTCTCATCCTAGCCCTTAATCAATTTGAAAAAGTGATCAGAGGAGACATAAAAGAAGAAAGTGAAAGAAAATAGAGAAAAATGTACAAAAAATGTAATTTTTTTTGAAAGATTTGTATTAGAACAGCATATTTTATATTTTTAATGTTTATATACATTATTTAGGTGTTTTTAAGAAAGATTATTCCATCAAACAGAAAAGAAGCAAAAGATATAACAAAAGAAGATCAAATAGTAAGAACAACAAACTTTATTAATGAAAATAGTACATGACATGGTCCCTAGGGACCTTACATTGAATTCAAGCTCTAATTACCTACGAATTAGACTTGTTTATCACAGGGGAAGCTTATGGTGTGTGTGTGCACCAATGTATGTATGTAGATGTGTGTGTATGTGTGTGTAAGTGTGGCTGTCTGTTTCTAGCTTGTTGTCTATTTTTTCTGTCTAGATGTCATTTCTCTTTTTCTTCTTCATTTGAGGTGCCCTTTTATAGGCAAAGAGCTTAGCTTAGGGTTTGGTAGGGCTGAGGTGATCTCATCTTGACTAGAGGTATTTGATCATATGTCTGTGCTTGATTTATGCTTATTTGAATGCCATCACGGCAGGGGGATCACCCAATTATGCTTTGACATGTCATTTGAATGTGTTGTATCAGTTTCAGCCCTTGGATTGATCACTAGAGCATTGCATGGCATGGCAGCCCTTGATTTCATGGCTTCTGGAGGGTAATTTGATTTGCATGACTCCTATTGTGCAGGAGGGATATTCCTCTATCTTGGACTGATCTCAGGTGCTCTAGGCACGTGTCTAGGGGACCAGGGTGAGCTGTTAATAGCCAACTAGCTATGTTGTGTTGGACCCGAGTCATTTTTAAGGCTTAAGATGGGCCTTGTTCAATTGTTATGCTTCAGTGCTTGTAAGGATGACAAAGAGCATCTTATTAACTCCCTTATAATGTTCCAGAGCACAATTTACCACTTGGATAATGAATCCAATGCTCTCGGCCATGGCATGAACCGAGCTGATGCTTCTTGAGCAATTCATTTTCCTAAGTCCATTTCATTTCAAATTAAAAGTGCAAATGGCATCGCCTGCACCCCTTTAGCATCTCTACCAGGTTTCGAGGCTCAATTGTATCCCTAACTCGAGTTCACAAATTGGCCCTTCTTCTCTTCTGGATTAAAATTAGAACTTGAGAGAGAGAGGTAACCGTCGAGGCTTGGGCAAAGGGAGGCTAGCATAGCCTTTTGTTAATCCCAGCTAAAGGTTTGTTCAATTGTTCCTTTAATTTCCTTGAATTTTGGCTCTGGGTTTAGCCATGGCGAGAGAGAGGGGGAAATGGATGATGTCAGGGATTGGGCCCCGCTCGTTAGCCTCTCTGATATGCTTTCTCTTTCTCTTTATTTCTTTCTTTGACTTGCATGATCGTGTTTTGGTGTAAGCCGACCCATTGACATGTTGGTTCACGCGGTTTCCATCGGGTGCACCGAGTCTACGTATGATCAAAGGGGTCAAAGGTGCTGAGCGCCTGATTTTATTTAAATCCCTTAATTTGTATGGTCTAGGCCTATGGTGAGCCTGTACACTATCAACTAGTGTATGAAACTCAATTCCCATGTACTGAGTCCATCTATCTTCAGAGATCAGCGAAATTTCGCTTCTGCTGCTGACCAGAGGGTCCCACTTGTAAGGTGGAGGTTTGCGGCTCCCAATTGTACCAAGAATGCTTAGGACTACTGCTATGGGTACCCAGGCTAAGGTGGCACCACTCAGAGGCTACCACGTCATCAAAACTTTGAATATTCATAACTCCTTAACCATTTGGAGTTACAATCTGTCTTTTATATCAAAATTCATGGTTTTAAATGTAGAATATAACCATGAATTTTAATATGTCTTTTCCCTTCATCTTGGGAAGATTTTATGCACGTTTAGCATTGTTCAAGCATTTAAAAATAGTTACCAATTTCCATTTATTTAATTGGTAACTTTTTTAGGGTACAACAAATATGTATACTCTTGTTATGAGAGAGAACTAAGTCTAATTAGAATATCGCTTTGAGTTGTCTCTCTGTCTCTTACTCTCTTCCTCTTCTCAAACTCTAGAAAACCTAACATTGTACTTTGTTTGGTCACTGCAATTTTCACCTCAGTATAAATATTTTCTTTTAGAAATTAAAAAATTAATTTCTTGAAAACCAGATGATTTTTGTAGTTCAAATGCTTCTATTTTTTGTCTCCATCGTACCTTCATTTTAAGAACTTTAATAACATAAAATTTAAAACTTAAAAATCAAACCAAAACCGTTGGATATTATCTACATCATTTTATCTATGCACATGAAAAAAAAATTGTGATATTTCAACTTTATTTTAGTTATGATCAAGAGCTTGTAAAAACGTAATAATGTGAATAATTTCTAGACTTTGATTTTTCAAATGATTGATTCACAAGAAAATAAAATTGAAATGTTATATTTATTTTTATTAGCACATAGAGGAAATAGTACAGGTCACATCCAATGGTTTTATTTTGACATTTGTGATCTAAATTTTTATTTATTAATATTTTTAAAAATAGAGGCACAATGGAGGCACAAAAATATGAACCCTCATTTTTTCTTGATAAATGAAAAGAACATTAGTATAACTAATGGTTCAGTCTTACTAAGTTTTACATTTTACCACACCAACGGCCACACAATATGCATAATTAATGTGAATGAATTATTGGTTCAATTGTATTTCAATCGGATCCAATAATGACTCCATTTCAACTAATTTTTTTTTGCCTAAGACAAAGAGAAAAGTTGTACTTCAACTAGATCCAACAATGACTTTATTTCACCTAATGAACCAACTGATGAAGGCTTTGTCTCGCTTGGCACACCTGAGCCAACCGACATCGACATACCAATGTGGGAAGCGGAGGTCACGAACTACACATCGCATGAAGTTTAGGAGGGCTAGAATAAAGTGAACTTGGAATTAAGGGAATTGGGTAGAGGCGTATCAGATTCTCCTAGCCGAGACTGAGCACCAAGAAGATCGTATTCAAGTGAATACGAGAGCTTAGGTGCTGTGACAGAGGAGTAGAACCAGGAGTTGTCAGAGCCGATGGTGGACCTTGTGGACATTGAGCAGCAACCAAAACAACAGGTGGGATCGAAGCGTTGCGCAAGGTTCTCCACTCGCAGGCTGCCAATGACTTACTCGCCAAAGAAGTCAAGGCCAAAGAAGAAAGGGCAATTGGCCTTGAAGTATACCTTTAAAAGCCTTGGGACAGTTGCGTTCCATATTGCCACAATCTAAGTTAGACTTGTATTTCGGGCAATTCGCCTTGAAGTGCCCCATCTCGTGACAATAGAAACATTCAGTTTGGGGAGTAGGCTTTCTACTCTTAGAGGTGTTCACTTGAGCAACTCCCATTTCCCTTGGCTACCTTCTTTCCTTTGTTCTTGGAGATCTTTTTACTCCACTGAGAGATCGCCAAAACATTTCTTTCAACATTTTCTTTGTTGAGATCTATCTCGCCTGCTTAAGACTTTGATGGATCTCATCTAGGGTTGGTGCCTTTTCACGCATGTGAAAATGCATGATGAAATACTTGTAAGAGGATGGCAATAACCCAAGAATAATATCCTCAGCAATGTTTCCCGAAATTGGTGCTTTAAGCTTATCCAATTTCTCGAAGTAGCCTATCATTTTAAGCATGTGTAAGTTGACAGACATTCCTTCCGCCATCTTGCACCCAATGAAGGCTAGGGTGGTCTTATAATGCTCTTTGCGAGCACTATCTATAAATGCCTTAGAAAGTTGTGCGATCATATTCTTAGGAGTGTATTCAATGTACTTCCTTTGAAGTTCACTTGCCATACTCCCAAGTATGATGCCTTACACAATAAGTTCATTCTTTTGAAACTTCTCTCTATTGGATTTCTCTTCCGGTATGGCATTATCTCCTAGTGTTGATATTTCTTTCTCCAACACATATGAGAGATCCTCTTGTCTCAATATCAAACTGAGTTTGAGGTCCCAATCCAGAAAATTGGAACTATCATTCTCAAGAGGGTGTTTTTTGATAATAGATCAAATCAAAAGATTGGTTGTCATTCTACAAAACATTTAATGGTTTTAATGTCAATGTTTATGTAAATGTAAGTTAAAAAAAAAAAAAAAAAACTTACTACTACATTAAAAAATTATCCCTTAATGCAGTAATTCAAGATCCCGTTGCATATAAAATGAACTCATCCAAATTATATACTAAAGGTAAGTAATCATTTACTAATCATAACCTTTTAAGGAGATATTACAAACATTTGTATTCCTTAAACTTTTTGACTCTTGTTGTTTATTAGAAAAACTTCATAATAAATATTTCCAAGAAAAACAAACTCATCCAAATTTCTTTTAAGCAAACTCATTTTTTGGGGCAATATAATCGGTCATATCATATCCACAAAATAAACGAGTCAAGTGCCTCACACATGACCCACCTATTAATGGCCAGATGATGTGTCCTAACATATTTCACGATGGCACCTCATGCCAAAATTCTTTGTAGCTTAAAGTGAAATAAAATGAGAAGAAAACTCGCTTAATTTTTCATGGGACTTATTTATGACATTATTTATGACATGATCAATTTTGGTAGGTCATGTGTTCATACACCCATACCTATCCTAAATATATCATCATAAATGACATTCAAGCACACAACATAAAATCACAGCACATGTCATGAGTTTGTATGTCTCATGCGCCATCTTCTTCATCCTTCATTTGCGTCTCTTGCACCATTGGATAAATATATTGCATAAAAATATACATGCAACCTCCCAATTCTTATTATGAAATAAAATTGGATAGTTCAAGTATTAAAGTACCCCTATCATCCTTGCCATGCATATGATGTAAACAAATTAAGGATTATTATACAACTTGCCTTATTAATCTAATTAATTAATATCATGGGGGTACCAAACTCATTCATTACATCTCACAAGTCATTGATTAGAGACACAAACTCACTTTGTTCCTACAAAACAAAGTTAGAGTAAAATTGCATGCACATGCACCGTTTGTTCCTTTAGTTAATTCCATTATCTCATGCATATGTAGTTCACTAAATCATTTAAATCCCTTTAAAATGATTTATACATGCCTTGTTTAGTCAACCCAAAAAGTTATAGACATAGAACTAAATAATTTCCAACATGTATATGAACCATTTAAACATTTAAAAAATTCAAATAAAACCTTTAGAAAATATTAATTGACTAATGACTCCTTAATCGGTTGTTTAACTAATTAAAATCTTAATCAACCAAAATATTAAAATTTTAATTTTCTATTATCATTTCTTTGATATACATGATTTAGTAAAGTAGATTTGAAAAATTAACTTTAAACAAAATAATTTATACATTTTCAAAACTAGCCGGGAACAACCAAGCTATTATGACCTCTGTCCATTAATGGTTAAAACTATACAAATCTGTAATACTTTTGTATAGAGAACTTACATTCTCTGAAAACTAGATTTTCATATCTTTATTTTGATATAAAGAACACAAAAATCCATGTAGTCATTTTCTCTAAATCGAACTTTTATCTAGTAAAAAACTAGGACAGCTCACTGGAATTCCAGCAACGTCCCGGTTTTGTTATTTTTGTACAAAATTATAGATATGTGAAAAAAACTTGATCTATAATTTTTATATCCTTCTAGACATCACAAATTGACGATAGGATTTTATAAAGTATAAAAATAACTTACCCAAAAGTCCGTAGCAATTTTAAACCCGAAAAAGGTCTCAAAGCACACAAAACTTGAACCACATGTCACAAGATAGATTAACTAATCACTTATGCATCAAATCACATAATCAAAAGAGTTCAAATTAGCATAATAGAGATACCAAAACTCTAATACCACTGTAGGGATTTCATGACGATTAGAGGGGTGGAAAATAAAAATTTTATCCCTCTTAATCGTCTAAGCGGTCTGTCTCTTTTATGCTAACTCTACTCAAACATTCATTCATACATTTTGCATACAAGACTAACAACAATAATCTACATGCATGTAAATATATTTAAATCAAGATTCAAGATTTAAGATTTAGATCTTATATCTCTCGTTAAAAGTCAATTTTCTCTAGATGTCTTGGAAACCTTCACACTGTTGCCTTTAAGTGTTCACCTTGAACTAAACAGGAATTAGTTCTAGATCTTGCTAGAGATCCACTAATATATGCTTAGTATAAAGCTAGTAACCCCTTGTTAGCCTCCAAAATTAATTTCTCAATTAATTTGCCAACACAACTAAGTTAGAATTTACACAAAAGAGAGATGACATAATTTTTGGTCTCTTTGGGGTAATTTCGGTCACAAAGAAGATGAGTGTGAGTGTGTATTGCATGTAGGAGTCACATGTAAAGTGCTATATTTTATAGAGAAAAAACAAGGGAAATTTTGGAGGGAAGAATACCAATGTTTTCATAACCAATGGTGTATCTCTTAATTGTATATTCAAATTCTAAATTAATTAGTATTCGGATTACATTATTTATATGACACAAATATTACGTTATATAATATACATTACACTTCACCAAATAATATTCTTTACATATTTAATTTACACTAAACTATTACAACATGTAACATTTTATTTTAATATTTTACCACATGTATTTTATTTCATATGACATGAAATATCATACACCATATAAAATATAAAATAACTCTCTTGTTTCCCATTCAATTGGTGTGACCTTTATCGAGGATCCATATTAAATTAGTAATGATGTAAATCATTTTATCACCATAAATTATAAGCAGTGTTCTAGCTACACATTATAGTCACCCAATTAATATAGATGTAATGTAACATGTTTACAAAACATGATTCTATAACAATGTTATGAATAACATTACTTGTTTCCATTCCTTGCCTCATGATATTATGAATAATGTTCAAAGTAGGATAGTGTCATATTTGCAATATATTCGTTTCTTGATCTCTTGAGTATGTGGCATAGCTGAGGCCTTAAGGCACTGTACTTAGCCGAATTTCAGTGAATTTCGCCATGTTCCATGTTGAGCACTTCGTGTGAGGTGTTTGCATACTCCATGTGATGTTTTATTTTGACGCTTTCTTTAGAATCGACCTAAATATGATATTTTTGCTCTGTTTTCAGTCTAAATTTGCAACTTTCTCCAAAACCAACCAAAATAGCCTAAAAACACATTTGGGTGAATAATTCGTGAAAATTGATACTTTGCATACGCTTTTCCACCATTTTTCGTACTAAAAATTAGTGATTTTCGCTATATGTTTTGGCATTATCAACACTGTAGAAAACTCAAGATCAAAACGTGGTTTAATTTTAAGAACATGTTTTGCATAGATTTTGAATAGCTTGTGACACCTATCTTATTTAATCAACTACTTTACATGAAGCAACAAAACAATCAAAAAACATATCACAATCAGCATTAACAAACAAAACAAAATTAATACTGCTAGTTGTTTCTTGAGAATCGAAGATACTTCTGTCTCATTTTGGTATATTGCAACTTGTCTATAAGGTTGCATATGAAAATTTAAACTGACGTTACTTAAATCGACAGTGTTGTCGTACTAGTCCATCCATTGATTTCATTTTGAAAATGTATAAAATTTCCTCACCGGATTCTTTTCTGTCTTCGAAAGCATCACAACAGTCAGCTTAAGACATCTATTGCAATTATAAGGTTCTGATGAGTAACAAATACTTTGGCTACTCATTTCACATATACAAAACAAAAAAATAATATTAATTAATTAAATCCTAGTTTAAATTTAGTTGTTCCATAATTTAAGAAATCATTCAAAGTAATGATTAAAATAAACATAAAATAAAGGAGGAAAGGGTGATCTAGCATACAAATTAATGACTCCAGGAGAGGAAATGCTCATCTTTGTCCATCAATTTGGAAAGTTAAAATTCGTAGCGAGAAATATAGCACAATACTTAATTTGGGGATATACTAGAAGGCTCTGGAGATATGAATTGATCGACCTTGGGTTTATTGGAATATATATAAAATATAACAACATCACTATCGGTTTAACATATTGAATAGATGGTGATGCTGTTACATTTTATAAAGTGTTGCCTTGGGGAATATGCCATCGGTTCAAGATGGTAACGAGTTGTTATTATTTTGTACTATCACCAATGGATCATATACACAACAAATGGTAAAAGTGGCTCTCTCAGTGCCATCGGCCGTTTAGCCAAACCGATGTTGAAGAGTCACTCAATACTAACTGTTCGTGAAATTTAACCAATGACAAAGGAGGGGGTCTATCAACATCATTGGATTTTTTTTCAGAACAGATGGTAAAAAGTTCAAAGTAATTACATCGCTGCTGTTATACTTAATACACCTCTAATTGAACAAAAACTGAAAATAAATTGCAATTAAAAGTAAATAGATAAGTTTAGAGAAATTTGACACACGTGATGTTAACGGAGTTCGGCAAAACAAAGGCCTATGTCTCCGGGGCTTCGCAACCTTGAGTGGTGCGCCTTTCTATTACCCAATACGAAATGATTACAACTTGTGAACCGTTGAGCCCTTACACACCAAGCGAGAAGTCAAACGGCCAACTCAAAGAGATGAGAACAAGGTCTCTTAGATCTAGTTACTCAAGAGAAACACTCAATAGATCACTCTAACCTAATCTAATTTGAGATTAGTGAAGTTTGTTTGAGGGATTTTGAAGTTTTAAGCTCTCACAACAATGCAGTAGGCTAAGCTCTCATAAAATCGCTTTTAAAATGATTAGGGTCGACTGAGATAAGTGGGAAGAGAACCCCACTGCTCTATTTATAGAGACAGCTCAAAACTAAGCAAATTGAGCTAAAACATTACAACGTTTTCGCTTATAATGTGATTTTTAGGTTTATACTATTCTGACAACTCAGCTAACTTATCCAAAACGTTACAACGTTTTGCTCTGTAAAATCTTGATCAAAGACAGGAATTTTTTGAAACTCAAATGCAATTAAAACGTTACAACGTTTTATATTTGACTTTAACATTGATACAGACAATCCTAAAACGTTATAACGTTTTAGGTTGTCCAGAGGGCCTGTGTTTCAGTATTTTTACTATTCCTAAAACGTTACAACGTTTTATGAAAACGTTACAACATTTTAGGTTATTTCTGAGTTTGATTAACCTTTTACTTCAGCATTTTTGACAGGTTTAAAACGTTGCAACGTTTTATAAACATTACCAACGTTTGCCCTCTGTAAAACAACCTCAAACTTACTTTACCGAGCTTCTGATTTTACAATTTATATTATTAACAAAGGTCTTCATATTTCTTCTGTCCAAATATATTATATTGCAATTCCAACTCTTCTTGAACCTACATAATCTTAAAATAGAAGAAATCATCAAATTCAATAATTGAATGTTTTTGCAAATTAGTCAAATAGACGAAAATGATTATTGTACGAACAACAATCTCCCCCTTTTGACGATTTACAAAAACATACAATGTGAGTAAGTGCATAAATCGAAAATTGTCCAATTTGGTTCACTCAATTTTGATTTTGTATGTCTAGCAATTTGTACTAATTTCTCCCCTTTTTTGGAAATCGACGAAAGGGAGGAAACAATTAGCACTAATGGAAGTGCTCCCGCTCAAAATATGCACTTCCCCTCAATTTAGCAATATAATCCCAAGAGAACTAAATAAAGTATAATTGATGGTACAACTCTAATTCAATTCAATTTTAACTCAATATATCATGTCATGCATATCAATATGCATAAAGCCATGCATATAAAAACATTTCAATTCATGCAATTGAAGTAATTCAATACAACTTGTTAGGGCTTCAAGATATCCAATTTGACATGTTTAAGCAATTTTGCAATATAGCCCCTAACATGTTAGCAATTCATATGCCACATTTAACATACCTACATCTCATACATATCCACACCAAACATCAAATATCCAATATATCAATTCAAGCAATTCATGCAATTCATGCAATTCAGCTAAATTCAAATCAGTTCAAAACAAAACAAACTCAACTAATTCAAAACACAAAATAAACCTAATTATAGTTCAAATTTAAAACATGCAACAATAACATTAATAGTTCATGCATAGACATTAATTCATCAAGTTTTGAAAATGCAATTATGATAATTTAAAAGATAACTCTACTGCGCAGGTGGAATTTGAGTTGATTCATCTGCTTCTTCATCCTCCTCATCTACCATTTCAAGATCCGGTTCATCGTCATGATCTTCTTCATGAGATGGAACTAAGCCGGACGATACTCCAAATTGCTTGATGAACCTTTTTGAGAGGTTTGCTTGGCGTTCGTCAAGTAACTTGAGGGCTTTGGTATGGGCCATCAATTGCATTTCGATTCTTGCATTGGACAAATGTTGCTCTTGCATCCTTTGACACATCTACATCATTCGTTCATTTGGATCTTCCGAAATAGAAGGGAATGGTAGAGTGGTGCCTTCTTGTGGCATTTGTTGAGGCATTGGTTGATAGTTGTATTGGGATTGGTTTTGTGGAGGATTTTCCACTGGTGGTCCTTCATCTATCTCTTCCGAATCCCAATATTGGTTTGGCAAGGCCTCTTAATGAAATATCCACGAGTTTATGTCACGCCCATCAGGACGATATGTCGGCAAACCTTAAGGAGAGTATGACTGAGTCCACCCGATCTTTGACAGTTGGTTTGCTATGTTCATTGGGTTAAGATAGGTTAGGTCGGGAGGAAGGATGATGCCATTAAGTCTGGTTATCTTGTGGATGACATGAGCATACGGCAAACTGGCTACCGTGCTTCTAAGTGCGCTTTGCATATGATAGAGGATGATGTAGGGAATGTTGATTGAGCTGTCATCCAACTGAATGAGGTGCCAAAGGTAGTACATGCAACCATGCTCAATATTGGTTTTGAGTTTGGATTTGGGGGTGAGGATGTTGTTGATGGAAACAAATAGTAATTTATGTAAAGATGGAAGAGGGATTGCATAAATGGATGCACCGGCAACATTATTCCTGTCAAACCATTTCTTATAAGAGTCAGCCGACTCTGTGGCATCCCTTGGCCAATTTCTCAATAGGTAGGTTTCATCCCCATCATTTGGGAGCCCAAGCCACTGGGCAACATTTGCAAGGGTCATGCGGATTTCTCTTCCACCAATCCATGAGGATACCACAAAGGGATTTTCACAAAAGGTCAAGTTTGAGTAGAAAATACGAGTAGTGAGTTTTGCGAACGGTTCATCAACCTTGATAAGAGGTTCCCAATTCCAATGGTTTAGGTATTCAATTATTTTATTATCCTCTCGTGGAGGAAAGCTAGCCGTTGCTTTATCGAAGTAGTAGCAATTACACAGTTTTCGGTCTTGAAGTTGCCCAATAAAGTATTCAAATGCCTCTAAATTGCGAAAGAGGTACCGATTTTCATGGTCTATCTGAAAGTTTGGTTCAATATTTCCCCCACTATTTCGGGACCCATCCCCCAAATGAGCTCTTTTCTTTTCCCTTGATACAACACTTTTTAGCCTTGAAGCCATTGATTTTTGAAAAGATAAAAGATTTACCGATTAACGAAGCAAGTCACAAATCAAGAGAAGCAAAGAAGGAGAAGTGCAGTGTTGAACTTGGATTGTCGATTTAACGGTCGGATCGCCAGATATTGAAGTTGAGTTTTGGCTAGGGTTTTGAAGAGAAGATGAAAGAGGGAGAGAATGAAGATTTTGATTAGAGAAATGGGTAGAAAGTAGAGAGGAGAGGAGAATGGTGTAATTTGATCGTGAAAAGATCAAATTTTGATGGTAGGAGTAAAGAGAAAGAGAGAAAACGTTACGTAACGTTTTAACCGTTTAGGGTTTAACGTTTTAACAGAGGGAAAACGTTGGAGAGAGAGAGAGAGGGGGTGGCTTGGTGAAGGAGAAAGAGAAGAAGGGTTATGATCTGTATTTTAACACCTTTTCGCCTAAAATCGTTACAGACGATTTATAAAACTTTACAATATTTTATGAATTCACGTTTATTTTTGGAAATTGTTATAACGTTTTTAAAACGTTACGTAATGTTTTCTTCTGTCTCAAAACAACCAATTTTTCAATTCTTGATTTTTAATTATTTATTTAAATCGTTACCAACGATTTACAAATCGTTATAACGTTTTTAGAAAACGTTGTAACATTTTTGGATAGAAAATAGTTCAGTAAATTGGCTAAGTTTCAGATGTGAAACGTTATAACATTTTACAAAAACGTTATAACATTTTGGCTTTAGAAATTTCAAATTTTACTCGAAAGATAGCATGAAACGTTACAACGTTTAGAAAACATTACATAACGTTTTGTACTGTAAAGTTTAACATGAATTGAACTATTTTGACTCGTATGAATTATTTTGAACCAAAGAATTTGATATGCTTTAATCTCTCAATTCCAGCATGCCTAATTTAAACCTTAATTCATTGTGTTGTTGAGTATTCAAGGGTTTTGTGAATATGTCGGCAATTTGTTCTTTGGTGTCAATATGTATGAGTTCTATTTCACCTTTTTCAATGTGATCCCTAATAAAATGATGCCTTATTTCTATGTGCTTGGTTATAAAATGAAGGACTGGATTTTTGGATATCATAATGGCACCAGTATTGTCACACATAATTGGTACGTTGCGGAAGCGAATTTCATAATCATTTAAGGATTGGATCATCCAAAGAATTTATGTACAACAACTACCGGCCACTACATACTCGGCTTTCGTTGTGGAAAGGGCAACCGAGGTTTGTTTGCGACTTGACCAAGATACAAGTGAACCACCAAGAAATTGGCATGTACCACTTGTGCTTTTTCTATCCATACGGTCTCCGGCAAAATCGATATTGGCATATCCTATCAAGTTTAAATCCGATTGTTTGCTATACCATAATCCCAAGTTTAAACTACCCTTGACATATTTAACAATTCTTTTAATGGCTTTCAAGTGCAATTCTTTGGGATTTGCTTGATACCTAGCACATAGACATACCACAAACATTATATCGGGTCTACTAGCGGTTAAATAAAGTAGGCTACCTATCATAGCTCGATATTGAGTGATGTCCACTGATGTGCCATTCGGATTCGAGTCAAGATTTGCATTTGTAGCCATTGGAGTTTTGCTTGTGTTGCTTTCGGTCATCCCAAACTTCTTAATCAACTCTTTCGCATACTTGGTTTGGCTCACAAAGGTGTCATCCATGAGTTGCTTGATTTGAAGTCCCAAGAAGAAATTCAATTCACCCATCATGCTCATCTCGAATTCACTACTCATAAGAGAAGAAAACTTATCGGCAAGTGCCGCGTTAGGTTAACCAAAAATTATGTCATCTACATAAATTTGTACCACTAAGAGTGATCCATCTCTTTTCTTGGTGAATAAAGTTGTATCATTTTTACCTCTAATGAATTCATTATCAATTGTTACGTTACGAAATTTTTACAATTAATTTTAATGATTTAAAAGCAAGAATAAAAAATTGTGCTAATCAAATAGACATTTAAACCTTAATTAAGGTTCCTCTAAGTAAGTAAATTAAGTATGAATCAAAATCGCGTTGAAAATTTCGAGATTTTCGAGACTTTATAGGCTGAGTGCGGATGGGTTAACCCGCACTACGGGTGGGTACGTCCGCACTCATGTGATTTCTGTGTTGAAATGAAATTTCTAAAAATTGACTAAGTGTTGAGTGCGGGTGAGAGATCCGCACTGCGGATGGGTGCGTCTGCACTCATGAACTCCTGTGTTGACCTAAACATTCCTGAAATCGGCTAAGTCCCGAGTGCGGATGGGTTGACCCGCACTGCGGGTGGAATGCATCCGCATTTGGCTCGGACTTTTCTTGAACTCTTGCCTAAATCCCGAGTGCGGGTGAGTGACCCGCACTGCAGATGAGTGCGTCCGCACTCAGGGATTTTTCGGTGTTAATTTTATTTTTCTAAAACTGACTAAGTGCTGAGTGCGGGTCAAGCCACCCGCAGTGCGGATGGGTGCATCTGCATTCAGGGTAAGTTTAACCCTTAAACTCAAATTGAAGCTTCTCTCTCTCTCATTTCACCATTTCCCCATTTTCAAGTTATTTTCGGCCAAGAGAGAAGGAAAAGAGCGTGTGAGTTTCCGTTTCTTTCAGACTCCCGATTGTTGCGAGAAATCGAGTTTGGAATCGAGTAAGCAACTGAGGATCTCTCCCAGCTCTCCTATTTGGTATTTTCTTTCTATTTCTCTCAAAAAATCAGATTTCTCGATTTCTCATATTTTCATTTTAAACTCGAGATTTGTGTTCGAATTGCTCGAGGACTAGTTCCTCTACACTCCTTGCTTGTTTATTTGCCAATCTTTTCCCGATTTCCTTCCGATTTGTGGAATCTAATTTCTAGGGTTTCGTGCCAAAACTGAAAGTTGGCATAATCATGATTTGATTTGTTTAACCCGACCTATTAGACTTGTAATCGGTAGGGTTGCTTCCTGATCTTGAATGTTTAGAACGTTTAATGGTTAATTTGAGGTTTTGACCAAATTAGGGTTTAACCAATCGGTAAATTGAATTGATCCGAGAACCAAAGTAGTGAAACAGTGATTGATTGTTACCAAAGTGAAATGGTATATGGCTAGAGGGCCTAGGTGCAATTGTGCACCGTTATATGAGATTTTTAATAAGAAAGGAGGAACCGAAAAGAATCGATACGAAAACATAAGAATTGATTTAGGACTGTACAAACCCTAAGTAAATGTATAGACCATTGAACCCGAATTAAACCAAGTAAACGTATAATATAAGTGTAGGGTCGGTTGAGCAAGACTTACCGAGACAGTTCGAGACGCCCGATCCGTAGCTAAGCGGTACGCTCGTCTTAAACAGGTGCGGGATTCTTGGACTTGTTTGATACTTTATTTTCAGGAATTAAACTGTGTATTTGTTTGTCATGTTGAATATCATTGATTGCATAACTGAATTGTGTAAAGCATTTGCATAGCCCAATCAAATTAAACTCGAATTGATGTGACTTGAGTGATTTGCATGCTGGTATGGTTGTAGGTTGTGTCAATCTATTATGATCTGATTTGATTGAAAGTCACCACAATTGGATTTGATATGTATGTGAATGGATTTACGAAGTTAAGCACTTGGATCCAATTAATTTGCAAAGTCAGGATGTATGCTGGCTTTGATTCTCAGGATCCTAAATGGCCTTAGGTGAACGGCCCTTAATGTTTCCCAGTACTGGTTGGGACGAGGGAGGGTGATTATGTTATGAGGTGTGATTTGGAATTGTGGTTGACTAGTGTGTAACATCTACGACTCGGTGGCATTTTCCTACGTGTTAATGCATTTGAACGGTCGATTGAATATTACAAATATTGGAAATGATTCCAAAGAGGATTTTCTTTATATGACTTGAACCAGACCTTAATAACTGTTAAGCCAAGCGATTACAGATGGGTGTCAGATAAAGGGTCCAGCTTGGTTGGCCATCTGTAGGAATCAGTAACCCTACAGATGTGGGTTTGATAAAAGGTTTAGCTCGAAAGAACATCTGTAATTACTACAAGCCCTAATGAATTGAGTTAAGCCAAAATATATGTTGTGTTTGAAATTCATCTTGGAAATTCTGTAAACTGTGTTCCAGGTTAATTAATTGTTGTCGAGTAGTGGCATTCTGTTATTTATGATTTCTTATATATCTGTTTGCATTGTTATTGTTTGGGTTTCATTTTTGAATATGGAATTTGATTGCAAGTCCAATAATTCATATGTGGCAAATTCACACTGAGAATTTATTCTTATACCCACCTTCAGATTAGTTTACAGGTACTGGTGCGACTAATTCCGGAGAGGCACGAGAGTAGTAGGCCTTAGTAGCTTATCAATATATGACCCTAGATATGTTTTGTTGTATAGATTTAGGGTAGGCCTCGTGATTGGTATCCGGATGAGATACTTTTGTTGTATGATATTCTGACCAGACTGTGTACTCTGATTATATACTAGAAACTTATTTTATATTTCTTGTTATGTTGTGTGAATTGTTAATTGCCTTGTAAGCATACACGGCGTTGTATGCTTACGACAGGAGATTGTTATGACCCATGGCCGCAGGGTGTGACATCAATAAGAAAGGAACTTAGTCTACCATACCATATCCTAGGTGCTTGTTTGAGTCCATAGAGTTCTTTAGTGAGTCTATACACATGATTAGGAAATGTAGAATCAATAAAGCCTTAAGGTTGACTGACATACACCTCTTCATCTATGAATCCATTTAAGAATGCACTTTTAACATCCATTTGAAATAATTTGAAATTCTTGTTTGAGACATATGCTAAAAAAGCATTCTAATGGATTCAAGACAAGCTACGGGTGCAAAGGTTTCTTCAAAGTCAATACCCTCCTGTTGTTTGTACCCTTAAGCTACCAACCTAGCTTTGTTGCGAATTACATTTCCATCTTCATCATTTTTATTTCTAAAGACCCATTTGGTTCCAATAATCATTATATTATTTGGTTTGGTTACAAGTTCCCAAACTTTGTTCCTTTCAAATTGAGCAAGTTCTTGCATTGCACAAATCCAATTAGGGTCTACATTTGCATCTTTGAAATTCTTGGGTTCGATATGAGATACAAATGCACAATGACCAATTATTTGATTTAATTCGAATCTTTTTTAACCCTTTCCCTAGGATCACTAATTACATTAGAAAGAGAATGAGAGGATACTTCCCTTAGGTCTTGAGGAATTTGGTACTCAATTCGTGGAGGTTGTATCTCTTCGATTTGCATTCCATCAACTATTGGATCCATCTCATTGTTTGTTACTTCCTCAATTCTTTGATCCGTTTCAACACTTGTTGCTTCTACTTCGGGTTGAGTTTCTTCGGGTTGATTCTCAACCGTGTCGGATCTCATCTCAACTTCATCTTGATCAAGAATTGACACTTCAACACCTACAATCTCAATACCTTTCTCGACCTTTTGGTTAGCATTTTCATCAAACTTAACATGCACGGATTCAATTACAATTCTTTGAGATGGAATGTAAATTCTATATGCTTTACTTGAATTCAAATACCTTACAAACATTCCGTCAATTGATTTAGAATCAAATTTAGTTAATTTGGGAGATTCATCAAGAACAAAACATTTCGAACCAAATACTCTAAAATGAGATATCTTTGGCTTTTACCCTTTCCATAGCTCATATGGTGTTTTATTCAATATGGTCCTTATACTTACGCGATTTACCATGTAGCATGTCGTATTTACTGCCTCAGCCCACAAGTATTTGGGTAAGGAGTATTCATTTAGTATGGTTCGGGCAAGCTCAACTAAGGTTCGGTTCTTTCTCTCAATTACCCCATTTTGTTGAGGTGTGCGAGGAGCCGAATACTCGTGTTTATATCCCCTTTTAGAGCAAAGTTGATCAAATTTTGCATTTTCAAATCACCCCCCCCATGGTCACTTCTAATCCTAATGATTTTTGATCCCTTTTCATTTTCAACTCGTTTGCAAAATTCAATGAAGTTGCTAATTGCTTCATCATTGTGTTGTAGGAATAAAACCCAAGTAAAGCGACTATAGTCATCTACAATTACATATGCGTATTTCTTTTTGGCCAAACTTGGTACACTAATTGGTCCAAACAAATCCATATGTAGTAATTGCAAAGGTTGATCGGTTGAAACCATGTCTTTGGATTTAAAACAACTTTTGGTTTGTTTACCTTGAACACATGCATCACATAATCCTTCAAATTCTAGTTTATGTGTTGGTAAACCACGCACAAGGTCTAATTTAACTAATTTCTTAATGATATCAATTGAAACATGACCTAATCTATGATGCCATAATCACGATCCACATGATATGGCACTTAGGCATGTCTCACCGGAATCAAAATGTGTAAAATACAAGTAATAAATATTTTTCTTTCGTTTACTCGAATAAATTAGAGCATCATCCGAAGACCTAACTATGTGACAAGCATTAACATCAAATTTGGCACAATATCCTGAATCACATAGCTTACTTACACTAAGTAAGTTATAATCAATCCATCAACAAGATATACGTTAGATATGGTCAAGTGTTGATTGCCAATTGAGCCTATACCAATAATAGAGCTCTTTCTTTGATTATTTCCAAAGGTAACCGTACCTCCATCATATGGTTCTAAGAATTTAAAATTAGATTTGTCACTAATCATATGGTGTGAGCATCCACTATCAATGATCCAAGCACTTTCTCTTTGAGATGAAATCAAACACACCTACAAAGTATATATTAGTTATTATTGAGTTAGTAACTAACATATACCTTGTTTTTAATCTCCCCCTTTATGTTTGGCAAAATACTTTTAGGGGAGATTAAGTATAAACCTAAGCTAGTATAGCTTTAGGAATCCAAACAACATTATGTTTGTTGTTTACTTCCTAAATTTACATTCTAAGGAAGTGTGACCAAGTTTGCAACAATAGTTGCACATTGTAGTTGATTGTTTTTTTTAGTAATAGAACCTTGTTTGAAAATGGATTGGTACTTCACTTCATGCACACTACTCTTATGACTACCATGTAACCTATTTGCAACTTTAGATACGACACCCTTGGTTTTGTTAGAATCAAATCTATTGTTATGTTGAGGAACATCTCTAGCTAAACCATTTCTTTGAGTTTGGTTTTGTAAAGCAATTTTATTTTTGAAATCATAAAACCATCCATTGGGTCCTTTGAAATAAGTTTTGTTTGACTCTTTTGGACTAAAAGTGTTTCTATCACAAATCTTTAAAAACATTTTTGTTCCTTAAGTTTTGTTTATTGTACTTGTACCTAAAAGCATAATTTGGTGACTTTTGATTTGACTTAGCATTTGAAGCATGAGAAGATTTCAATTTGGATGACTCCTTACTCAAGGGAGTTAAACCATTTTTAGTAAAAAATTGATAAGTTGAATATTATTCACAATTAAACTTTAGTTTGGCATTTGGAATACTTGAAGTTTGATAATGTTCCCCTTTTTCTTTAGGGCCTTGCATGTGATTGGATTTAAATGAGGATTTACCCTTCTCAAATCCAAAACCAACTCTATCATTTTTATGATAGGATTGATTATGTATCAAATTGCTTATATAGTAAGGATCTAGACTAGTGATATTTGAGAATTCACTAGGAGATCTCAATGCCCGAATTTTGGTCTCTAAGGTTTGAACTTTAACTCTTAAAATGCCTATTTCACCTAGGTGCGATGCTTTTAATTTTTTTATTTTCAAGTTCTAACATGTCATTTTTAGCAATTAATTTTTGAATAATACTTTCCTTCTCAACCAAGGTTCTATTCAACTCATCAATGAGAGATCGCAACCTAGATTCATTAGCATTGTGCATTAGGATTTAATTGGTGAAAGTGCTTGCATCATTGGTTTCTAACCGATTGGTACACAAGTCATTATTGGTCTCATTTGTGATTATACAATTTTCAATGTCAATTTCACCACTATATTCTTCACTACCTTCATTTATAAATTCAAGTTCAGTCTCATAACCATCAAGACTAAGTGTTGAGTGTACCTCATTAGTGAGATTTGTTGAGGTTTCAATTTCATCATCTCCCTCCTTGGCATTCCTTGATTTAGCAAGCTCCATGAGAAAGTTGATGGTTGTCTCATCGGTGATGTTTTTGCTTGCTATAATCGAGTCCATGTCAATTTTCAAGGGACCTTCATCTACACTTGCCATCAATGCAAGGTTGATCTCCTCTTCATTCTTCGATTCTGTATCGAATTGTTCCGTCTCACTATCCGAGAACAAGGCTTGCATAGCCTTAGCTTTCTTCTTTTTGTACCCATCATATTTTTGTCTTGGTTTCCTATCTTGTTGTGTTTCACCATCCGTGTTCTTCAATTGTGGAAATAGCTTGAAGCATGTTTGAATGGAATGCCCCTCTCTATGGCAAGCAAAACATATTACCCTCTTGTTTTTCTCTTCTCGTTCCTTGTTGTATTTTCTTTCAAAATCAAGCATCCCTTGGAACATCTTGGATAAGAGAAGGGCATCCTTGGATATTTCATGATCAATTTTGTCGATAAATTGATCATTTGAGAGACGGGTGTTTGAGGAGCTTTGTTTCAAGTCACCGGATTGTCAAAGTTTTTCTTCAAAACTCCTAAAATGAGCATAGAGGTCATCCGGTGTGAATGTGTTGTGTGTGCCTTGGATTGCCTCTAGAGCACTCACCAACCCGGACCACCTATCCCTCATGAGCATCACCCTCAATAGTTTTCCTACAATTTTATTATTAGAAAGTGGTTCTTCCAATTCGGTAAATTCATTTTGGATATGCATAAGTCTATTATACATATTCTCAATGCTTTCACCATCTTCAACCTTAAAGATTTCAAATTTAGCTTCTAAACCGGTTATCTTGGTTCGGTTAATTTGGATATTTCCTTCATAGCGGTTTACAAGAGCATCCCATATTTCTTTTGCACTTGAGGCATTACCAAAGAGTGAGGCTACTGATTCACTAACCAAGTTATATATGACATTGGTTGCAAGATCATTTTCCTTCTTGGTTTGTTTGGAATCGGGAGTTTCAATCTTAGTTTTGGTTTCACTATTGGTACTAATGGTAGTAAAGGTTGGTGTGTAACCATTTTCAATCACATCCCATACCTCAAGGATGTTCAAATAATTAATCATGGTTTTCTTCCAATGCATGAAATTTTTGGTGGTAGTACTAAAAATTAGGGGTTCATTCACGGATCTATAGGATGCCATTTGTCAAGTTGATCTAACTCCAATTAAGTGTGCCTTAATTTGAGCAACTTGCTCTGATACCACTTTGTTATACTTAATGCAGCTCTAATTGAACAAAAACTGAAAATAAATTGCAATTGAAAGTAAATAGATGAGTTTAGCGAAATTTGACACGCGGGATGTTAACGAAGTTCAGCAAAACAAAGGCCTATGTCTCCGAGGCTTCGCAACCTTGAGTGGTGCGCCTTTCTATTATCCAATATAAAAGGATTACAACTTGTGAACCTTTGAGCCCTTACACACCAAGCAGAAAGTCAAACGGCCAACTCAAAGGGATGAGAACAATGTCTCTTAGATCTAGCTACTCAAGAGAAACACTCAATAGATCACTCTAACCTAATCTAATTCGAGATTAGTGAAGTTTGTTTGAGGTTGTTTGAGAGATTTTGAAGTTTTAAGCTCTCACAACAATGGAGTAGGCTAAGCTCTCAGAAAATCGCTTTTCAAATGATTAGGGTCGGCTGAGATAAGTGGGAAGAGAACCCCACTGCTCTATTTATAGAGACAGCTCAAAACTGAGCAAATTGAGCTAAAACGTTACAACGTTTTAGCTTATAATGTGATTTTTAGGTTTACACTATTCTGACAGCTCAGCTAACTTATCCAAAACGTTACAACGTTTATAAACGTTATATAACGTTTTGCTCTGTAAAATTTTGATCAAAAACAAAAAATTTTTGAAGCTCAGATGCAATTAAAACGTTACAACGTTTTATATTTGACTTTAACATTGATACAGACAATCCTAAAACGTTTTCAGTATTTTTACTATTCCTAAAACGTTACAACGTCTTATGAAAACGTTATAACGTTTTAGATTATTTCTGAGTTTGATCAACCTTTTACTTCAGCGTTTTTGATAGGTTTAAAACGTTGCAACGTTTTATAAATGTTACCAACGTTTGCCCTCTGTAAAACAGCCTCAAACTTACTTTACCAAGCTTCTCATTTTACAATTTATATTATTGACAAAGGTCTTCATGATTTCTTCTGTCCAAATATATTACATTGCAATTCCAACTCTTCTTGAACCTACATAATCTTAAAATAGAAGAAATCGTAAAATTCAATAATTGTATGTTTTTGCAAATTAGTCAAATAGATGAAAATGATTATTGTACGAACAACAGCTGCCAATCGTGATATACACCATCTGTGCGGAAGCACATCCGATGATAAATGGGCAATATCAAAAATATTTTTTGTAGTAGTGAATATTTGTCAATATTTTGTTGTGAAAATCCTCAACCTTGTATCTATAACGATTAATTAGTATGCGACTGAATAATTGGCAATATATATCGGCGAATTTGACATTTGAGGTAATGTTATTTTTTCTCTGAAGTTTTGAAATGAGCGACTAAACGAATTATGGCTCAATAGACAACCGACTAAACGTACTGAACGAAGGTTTAAACTGAAAATTAACGATTAATAAGACAGAACGGGTGATTTGACATTTTCATCCGCAAACAACCTTCTTCACCTCTGTTCGTGACAGTTTGATGACCACTGCCGATTAAACAGTCAATTTTGGACAACCTGACTGTTTTTACAACACTGAGTCTATTTGCCAAGCAAAAATAGAAACTCAAATACTTCCAAAAAGAAAGTTGAAACCAAACAGTGAACACTCAAACCTACTGAGCATGTCTTTCTTATATTTTTTTTTTCTTTTTTCTTTTTTGATTTACATGACTGTAGGTTTGAGCAGTGGTATTCTTTTACTTTCCAGCCCGTGGTATTCACGTGCACCTTTTACTTTCCACCGAATGGTATTTTTTTCATTGTGTACAGTACTCTGTTTTGGAAGTAGAATTATAGCCGAGATTTTTATTTTTACTCAAAAAAATATTTTTTTTATTAAAAATAATCACGGTTTGGCAAAATTTTAAAAATATCCAACCCGCGGAACAAATCCACAGCCCTGGAATTTTAATAATTTTTTTTATTATAAATTATGCTGTTCAGTTTGTTTGGAATTTAGACTAATTTGAATTATTAAGTTGGAGGTTTGTATGAATTTTATTTGTATGAATTGTTAAGTCGGATTGCTTCTGAATCCAACTTTGCATCTTTAGTTAACATAGCAAAGCATCTTCAAAAATCATGAAAATTGACCGACATGCAGTCTTGACATCGTAGAACAAAATTGTGAAGTTTCACACAAAATCTCAAAACAGATCGCGAGATATTATCTCTCAAAAATTGCCCAAATTGCTGAAAGAGTGCTTCTGAGCCAAACTTTGCACCTCTGGTTAACATAGCAAAGCATCTTCAAAAATCATAAAAATTGACCAATATGCAATCTTGACATTGTAGAACAAGACTGAAGTTTTATGCAAAATCTCAAAACAGATCGCGAGATATCATATCTCAAAAATTGCTCAAACTGCTGAAGAAGTGCTTCTGAGCCTAACTTTGCACCTCTGGTTAACATACAAAAGCATCTTCAAAAATCTTAAATATTGAACGACATACAGTCTTGACATTGTAGAACATGACTATGAAATTTCACACAAAATCTCAAAACATATCGCGAGATATTATCTATCAAAAATTGCCCGAACTGCTGAAAGAGTGCTTCTGAGCCCAACTTTGCACATCTGGTTAACATAACAAAGCATCTTAAAAAATCATGAAAATTGACTGACGTGTAGTTTTGACATCGTAAAACATGTCTGTGAAGTTTCACACAAAATCTCAAAACATATCGCGAGATATTATCTTTCACAAATTGCCCAAATTGTTGAAGAAGTGCTTCTGAGCCTAACTTTGCACCTCTGGTTAACATAGCAAAGCATCTTCAAAACTTATGAAAATTGACCAACATGCAGTCTTGACATCATAGAATAAGACTGCATGTCAGTCAATTTTCATGATTTTTGAAGATGTTTACCTATGTTAACCAGACGTGCAAAATTGGGCTCAGAAAGCACTCCTTTAGTAGTTCGAGCAATTTTTGAGAGATGATATCTCGCGATCTGTTTTGAGATTTTATGTGGAACTTCACATTCATGTTCTACGATGTCAAGACTATATGTCATTCAATTTTCATATTTTTTGAAGATGCTTTCATATGTTAACCAAAGGTGCAAAGTTGGGCTCAGAAGCACTTCTACAGCAGTTCGAGCAATTTTTGAGATATGATATCTCGCGATCTGTTTTGAGATTTTGCATAAAACTTTAGTCTTGTTCTACAATGTCAAGACTGCATGTCAGTAAATTTTCATGATTTTTGAAAATGCTTTGCTATGTTAACCAGAGGTGCAAAGTTGGGCTCAGAAGCACACTTTCAGCAGTTTGGGCAATTTTTGAGATATGATATCTCGCGATCTGTTTTGAGATTTTGCATAAAACTCCAGTCTTGTTCTACAATGTCAAGATTGCATGTCGGTCAATTTTCATAAGTTTTGAAGATGCTTTGCTATGTTAACCAGAGATGCAAAGTTGGATTCAGAAGCACTCTGACTTAACAATTCATAAAAACCTCCAACTTAACAATTCAAACTAATCTAAATTTCAAACAAACTGAACAGCATAATCTATAAAAAAAAATTAAAATTCCCAGGCCGTGGATTTTTTCTACGGGGCGGAATAAAAAATCCTGGACCGTGGGTTTTTTTCCACGAGTTGGATATTTTTAAAAATTTCACCGAACTGTGGTTATTTTTAATAAAAAAAATCTTTTTTTTGGGTAAAAATAAAAATCTTGGCAATTATAGTGTTCTTTGAAGTTGTACTTCGATTCTTTTATTTTTTTCTAAAAAGAAAAATAGTTAATTTCTAATTTTTTTATTGTTACTGCGTGTGTTTATTATAAATATTTAATTCGTATCTCTGTATGCAAACGCTTTTTACTTCTTAGGGAAACTGGACCATAGGAAATAGATTTATATTGTTGAAAAATTTGAGGCACACAGGTACTTTTAGGATTAGTTTGTGATGGATTTAATTTAATTATGCATATTTATCTGATAAGTTTTAAGGTGGTATGTAAATGAGAAAAGAGACAAGCTTGCTTATGAATTATGTTATTTTTTTCTTGCTTGATTTTAACTCTAGTTACATGTTACTCGTATTTATATTTGTTCTAAGAATACTCTATTTATATGACAACTCATTCAAAAAATCTAATAGTTTCTACTTTATGTTCTTATGTTTTTCGAGTAAAAGTTAAAAGTTAAGTCACTCAACTATTTAATATTCACAAGAAATTTTTCAATCTGAGTTTCGAGCCTACGACCACAGTGTATATTGCCTTTGTTAGTAGACTAAAAACTGATTCTCACTTTTTTATTCTCATCTTAATACTAAATATTTTTCTCAATGATACTCCAAACCTAATTATTTTACAAAATTTTCTAAAACACTCTTTTCTGAAATACTCTCATACTCATTTATAGATTTAAGATATTTTATTTATAATATTCAATATATCCTAGATAATTTTAAACAAGACATTTTTGTTAACAAAATCATAAATAAAATTTATTCAAAGAACTCGAGTAGAATGCATATATATATATATATATATATAGAGGAGGGATCAAGTTACAACATTTTTTGAGTTACAACAAGTTACAACAAGTTTTTTTTTAAATTTGAAAGTCCAAATCGTCGATCCAAACCGTTAGATATGATCTTTACAATAAAATGTGCTTGGAGACCAAATTTTACATTTTTTTGGAAATTTTTTACTATTTATTAAGATAGGTACAAAAACTAGTTAAATTTAGACCATTGAATTTTGTACCCATCTTAATAAATAGTAAAAAAATTCCAAAAAATATAAAATTTGGTCTTCAAGAACATTTTATTGTAGAGATCACATCTAACGGTTTGGATCGACAATTTGGACTTTCAAATTTAAAAAAAAAGCTTGTTGTAACTTGTTGTAACTCAAAAAATGTTGTAACTTGATCCCTCCTCATATATATATATATATGATTTGGCTAATATGCTATGGGTAGCTAAGAGGCCTTCCGTGCTACGGCTCAATATTCGACTTTTCAAAATCCTAACGGTCGATCCGAACCGTTCATCTTGTTCTCCATATTAATATGTGTTTGGATACCAAATTTTACATTTTTTGAAAAATTTTTACTATTTTTTTAGATTTATTGAATATCGCTGTTTTTTATGGTCCAGATTTGTCTGAAAAACAGCGATTTTCAATAAATCTAAAAAAATAATAAAAAATTTTCAAAAAATGTAAAATTTGGTCTCCAAGCACATATTAATATGGAGAACAAGATGAACGGTTCGGATCGACCGTTAGGATTTTAAAAAGTTGAATATTGAGCCGTAGCACGGAAGGCCTCTTAGCTACCCATAGCACGGTAGCCAAGTCCTATATATATATATATATATATATTTTAACAACTGTACTAAAAAAATGCATCTTATCGAGGAGTTCCATTAATTTTCAAGAAATCATGGTTTGCAGCAAAAAGAGCAATTAATTAATGAATTACAAACCTATGTGAACTAGCTAGGCAATAAGGATCAGGTTCTTCAACCACTCAATTTGGGATCATGATTACGAGATCTAATTAAAGTTTAGGCAAAGACACTTATCATGAACTCCACTTCAATTAATTAATTAATCTGTTACTTTTCAACTTAATCCCTAAAAAGATATATAAAGCTGACATTTACTAGCATCACCTCAGTTATCAAAATAATAATTAACCAATCTAACTATTTGGTTATCACCATCTCTTCCATATTTATACTCTCTCCATCTTAGTATGGAACTTTAAAATTAATATTTTCACCCTTGGTAGCCACTACCAAACCTTCCTAAGAAAAAAAATATATATTATTTTCATTTACCAGCATCATCTCAATTAATCATAAGAATACCAGCAGATCTATTGCCAATCTATATATCTTATTATCTTCAACTGTTCTGGATTTACATCATGTCCTCATCAAGCATCTCAATACACACTATTCCCAGTTCCACTGGAAATTCTCTGATCTTCCCCTTTCATACCCCAACTTTTTAGTTTGTACCAGTCCAGGTACATGTCTCTCCGGATTAGACGGCGACATGAAAGCCATCTAATTAAGCACACATTGCATTAACTATTTTTGACATGATAACGTACTTTGTATCACTTTGCTAGCTAATGTTTATTCCTCAGATGATGTTTATTCCTCGGATAGTTATCTCGACATTAATTCCGCATATGCGCACATTCGACTTTGTCAGATGTATCAGTATATACGTTACCTTCATTAAACTTGTACCAGTTATTTCTTTTAAATTTTAGCCTGTTATTTAAATTAACTGTTCTACAAATTGGGTCATGATTTAAGACAATTAAACCAAGTTTACATGTGAAGGCTTTAATTAGACTGGTTTTTGAGTACTCAGAAAGGGGTTAAAGATATTAACAGTGCTGTTTTGATTTCATGTAGCACATGGACAATTAGTGAAAATAAAAAATATATATATGAGTTGTGTGCTGTACGAAGTGAAAACACCACTGTCAATATTTTACCAAAGAAGACTTAAAAAGAGTACATAATATTACACCAGTATCTCTGGATTCTAGTGGTCTTTGTCAGAGGTCGCTGTAGAATATGTTGCAATAAGTGAATTAAGAGCATATAGCATAGAGACCAGGCCACGTGACGTGAGTGCATGAACAAATGTAAAATCTTTTTTCCACAAAAGGGATCGAATATATAGAACCCAGTAAAATTTAACTAAATTTGAGAACAAAAGGAATATTGGCGCACGTAATAACTAGCGTTATAGCACAATTTTGGGATATCTAGAATGAGAATTTCCACGATCAATTAATTATAGAAGGCCTATATGTATATATATATATATAAAGAAAAAAGATGCGATAAGCAACGAGGGGATCGATGCCGATCGAACCACTTTAATTTTCTCTGTAGAACTCTATTGTTTTCCGGAATCATTCTTAGCTTAACATATGCTTTCAAGGCAAAAGAAAGTTGTTCTAGATGCTGTTACTTTGTACAAACTTTGAAAGTACGTATCTCTCCTTCTAAACTTCATAATTTTAAATTAACCCCGTAAATTAAAACTCACAAATTTACTCAAATCTATTGACTTTTCTATAATAACTCATTTAAATTTCTAAAGTAACTATTTTACTATTTACTAAAAAAAAATATGTAGTTTGTTTATGAGAAATGTTTAGTCATCTAATTGACTAGTTGTACTTATTGTGACAACACACAAGCGTATGTCTAGATGCTATTGTGTATGTGTCACAAATAGATAAATAAATCGTATGCTCTCAGAAACCGATCGATAAAAAGTATGAATATTTTTCTTATACATATTTTTATATTTTTAAAAAGTATATAGTGAGAACTGTATAAATGTAGATGGATTTTAATAGAAAACGGAATAATTTAAGTAAATTTGTGAGTTTTTCAAATTTAGAGGATAAATATAATATTATGAATATTTAGAAGAACAAAAACGTAATTTTAAAATTTTTGTAGGGTATACATGAAATTCCCCTAGAAAAATATCCTTAGCTATCGGAGATAAAAATAAAATAAAAAGAAAGTTAGTGCAAGAGCATATATAATATAGCCAAAGGTAGAAGTGGAGATTTTCTAACCCGGAGTGATTTGATAGTATTTATTGAACCAAAGATGACGTCTTTCTATTCCTATTTCCTCAGTTCCCAAGTTGATAAAATAAATATCCTTAAAGAATTATTATTATTGTTTACTATTTACTAACCTATGTTTAATTATGTGGACAAATAGAAAGGACTAGAAAAGTTGAAAGGTATACTATAGAAGACGATTTTTTTATTTTTATCCAAAATATAAAATGAATTTTAAAAATTAACAGAATCGGCTATAAAATTTTAAATCTATCCAAACCGGTTAACGGTTAACCGGACCAAATTTTCGGTTATCGGTTAACCGGTTTCATGGGTTCGGTTAACCGTTTAGCGGACCAATGAGTTCAGTTAACCATTTAGTGGACCAACGGGTTCGGTTAACAGTTTAGCGGACCAACAGTGGGTTATACTATTTTGAAAAATTTTAAACTAATCTAAACCATTTTGGATGTTTTTAATTATTTCTAAACCAATTTAGATTACCTAAATTTTCTAAACTATTTTACACTATTTTAAAATTTTCTAAATTATTCTAGACCATTTTCGAACTTTTGTAAATTATTATCGACTATTTTGGAACTTTCTAAATTATTCAGGCACCAGTTTAAAATTTTCTAAATTATTCTACACTATTTTACAACTTCCTAAATTATTTTTTACCATTTTGAAATTTTACAAATTACTAATTACTCTAAACCATTTTGAAATTTTTCTAAATTATTCTACACTATTTTGGGAGTTTCTAAATTATTTTTCACCATTTTAAAATTTTACAAATTACTCTAAACCATTTTGGAAGTTTTCTAAATTATTCTAAACTATTTTGAACTTTCTAAATTATTTTTCACCATTTTGGAATTTTGCAAATTACTCTAAACTATTTTGGAACTTTTCTAAATTATTCTATACTATTTTGGAAGTTTCTAAATTATTGGGGCACCACTTTAAAATTTTCTAAATTAATCTACACTATTTTGGAACTTCCTAAATTATTCTACACTATTTTGGAACTTTTCTAAATTATTCTACACTATTTTGCAACTTTCTAAATTATTTAGGCTACTATTTTAAATTTTTCTAACCGGAACTAAACAATTTCAAAATAATCAAAATTATATTCCAAATAATATTCCAAACAAATTCTAAACAATCTTTCAATATTCCAAACAATATTCCAAATAATATTCAAAATAAATATTCCAAATAAATTTCAAATAATATTCCAAATAATTATTAGAATAGTTTCAATTTCACTTTTCGGTATAGAGACATGCATTTTTGTTATTTTCAAATAATATTTCAAATAAATATTTGAAATATATTTCCAAATAATTTTCCGAACAATCTTAAACAATATTCCAAATAATTCCAAACAATCTAAACAATCCAAACAAATAATTCTAAACAATCTAAACAATCCAAACAATATTTCATAATTCTAAACAATCTAATCAATATTCTAAACTATTCTAATTAATATCATAAACTATCATAAACTATTTTAATATTCTAAAAAATCTAAACTATTTTAATATTTTCTAAATTAATCTACCTGTTGGTCCGCTAAACGGTTAACCGAACCCATGAAACCGGTTAACCGTTAACCGGAAATTTGGTCCGGTTAACGGTTAACCAATTTGGGTAGATTTAAAATTTCACAGCCGGTTCGGTTAATTTTTAAAATTCAATTTATATTTTGGATAAAAATAAAAAAATCGGCTATAGAAGCCGATTATTCTTTTTAATAAAAGTTGAAAGGCAAGTTATCAAACTATTTAATATTTACAAATAATTCTTTGTTTCTTTTAGATTTCGAATCTACAATCTTTTATACGGAGAATTTTGTCTTTGTCACTAGATTAAAAGTTAATTATTCTTAGAAGCTGACTTCTTAAATCCAATTAAATTAACAAATATAAATTGTTAGATATTTTCAAATCATCTAAATTATATACATATAAAAAATCGTTTTGATTTTCATCAAGAGAGGAGGTTTGGTGAATTTAGTTTCAAAATCTATCAAATTGGGTTCAAACTATGAATCTAAATTATTAAAAACATTCTACTTCTTGAGTGATGAGTATGCATGCACAATTTTTAAATCAAGAGAATTGGCTTGGCGAGCTTAGCTCCAAAGCCTATCGAATTAGCTTCAAACTACAAATCTAAACTATTAAAATTGTTCTACTTCTCGAGTGATGAGTTTGAATGTAAAGTTTTAAAATTTTTGAAATAATTTAATATAAATTTAGCCGTCAAAAAATGTTCAAAATTTGAATACATTAAAATTAATTTATAAACGTTTCAAGTTTGATTGTTTGACCTTTTAATTATATAAAATTTTCATGCTAAGAATAAATATCAATTTTATTGAAATTATTATTCATATTTAAAAAAAAATTCTAACTTTGCCCTCATTTGATAAAAATTTTAAAAAATGCCTCTACTGTTTTTTTTTTTTTTTCAAAACTTTTCAAACATAACTGAAAAATGGTTAAAACATGCCTGGTTAATTTTATTGAATTTTAAGTTTTTTTTATGATGAGAAAGAAAATGACTTGAATTTTTTTTCATCGATGTTTTATTTAATATTTTTGTAATGAAGCATCAATGTCAGGATTAACGGGTATATAATATTGGTGTGTTATTGATATTTGTCCCATGAAACATTGATGGGTTTAACCAGAGTAAAAAGCACAGACACGTTATTGGTATATCGTTTCCAAACTTTAAATGACCATAACTTTTGATAGAAAATTCTGATTTTAGCATCTAATGACAATTCAGAAAGGTCGTGAAGGCGGAGGATCTGGTAACTAGGGTTAAAGCCTCATAGCTAGGTGTGGCAATGAGCTGCTAATGAGCGAGTTAGGTCTCACTCATTATCAACTTGTTTATGGATCAAGCTGAGCGAGTGAGTTTGAATTTTAGATTCCGAGTTGAAATTGCTGTTCAAGACTGACTCGTGACTTGTTCGAGCGAGCTGAGCCAAGCTAGCTCATTACTAGCTTGACAGATCTATAAATTTGTATTTTTTTTCTGCTATATCTTAAATTTTCATAACACATCTTATTAATTATGACTAAAACAAAATAATATTTATATGACTAATTATTGAGGAATACTCTTAATTCAATTGTAATTAAGCAATTCAACCACTATAAATTAAGTTTAAAGCTAAATTCATACATACAAATATATCAAAATCCTAAATTCATACAAACATATTCGCATAACAAATTCATATATACTTATCAAATCAAACAAATTCATACAAATTAATTTAATTATTTATAATTAATTCACACATATTCCATGCAAAATTAGCAATCAACTTAAATACAGTTCAAAGTGCAATTACCATAATACTAGTTATAACATCTATAGACCATAATATCCCCAATCTAAAGTGAACGGATCCGATTAAACTATTAAATTATATATATTAAATAGCTCGTTAACAACCGACCTCACTCAACAGGCAAAACTCAAACTCATTAATTATGACTCGAGTCTGTAGCGAGCAAGCTAATTTTATTTTAACTCAATCTACTAACAAACAAGCTGTTACCGATTAAATTACGAACGAATATCAAACGGACGACAAGCTTTTTTTTTGTCAATCCTACTCATAGCACCCAACAAGCCGATATTTTTATCTCTCTGCTCTCTCCCACATTTAATTCTACTACAACCCAAACTCCTTGTAGACTATGCATCTCTATTGTTATTTTTCCGTGTGGAATGAAGTGTCCGGATACTTTTTTTATTTCTGGTGATCGTAGCCACAGCCACTACGCGCCAAATTCCAAATTTCAAATCCCTAACAAGTGGCCCACACTCCATGTCCATTGCCACAGCCACAAGCCCACAACCCTTCCTCTTTTTTTTTTTTTCTTTAATTTTTGGGTCCTTCTATTCTCCATATTTTTATATTTACGAAGACATTCATTTTTTATTTTTATTTTTACTTTCTAATTTATATATATAAAGACATCTACTATTTTTTTTTTTTTTATATGTGTAGACTAGAGACACTATTACATGTCAAATTCTCATGTATAAGTCCATATATATTAAAATTTACATATGTAGTATGAAGTGAATTTTTGCATGTATAAACAAAACCATATTTTTAAACATTGGTGAGAGTGAATCTCAATTATAAAATACTAGAGAGGATACTTTTTCGGAGGGCTGGAGGGAGGAGAAAGATTTCTTTCTCTTCTTAGTTTTATATTCTTTGAACCAATTAATTTGATTTGGGAAGAGATCAAGAGAGTGACACTTAATTTTAATTTTTTTCTTAACAGAGAGAGAGAGAGAGAGGTAGGGACATTACAATTATTAAATCAATTTTGATCAAAATTTAATCTTCGATCGGACAGGATGTTCAGTCCAAAGCCCTTCGGAGTTCGGTCAAGGTCGACTCCATCACTCCAAGACCATTATATTTATATTTATATTTATATTAAAGGAGAAAATTAAAAAAATTAAAAAAAAAATGATTGGCATATATGGTAGACTTGTTGAATAATATATACATGATTATTATCTGAGGGTACTTTGTGTATAATACAATCAATATTCAATATTCTTTTATTTGGGACCCAAGCTCCTGTCGGTGCTACCTTAATGACAAACAATATAATTGCCTTAATTAGGTAATAAAATGTCAGATATTGATTTCGGTGTTGTTTTTTTTTTTTTTTTGTATTAATTTGGTACTAATTTTTAGCATAAATAATAAAAAAAGACACACTCCTAGGAATATGACAAATTTATACTCCATAAAAATAGTTGAGAACTAACAAACCAACCAACCCTATATATTCAACACTCATCTTTCAGAATTATTCTCTTTCGCGGATATGCATCAAGATTTGTACATGATGTAAATCAAACGGCTAGATTTATCATTTTTAGCCTAAAATATCGATAAATTGACAGGACAGTAATATATATATGAGTAGTGTTAAAATGCACCATTCTTTTTGTGCTTCAAACATGCACCCTCTCATCGTTTCTTCATTTTTAAAGTTCAAATAGTTGATTTGAATCTACCAACGTGTTCTACATATTAAAATGTACTTGGAGACCAAATTTTACATTTTTTGGAAATTTTTTACTATTTTATAGAAATTGTTTTATTTCCGAATAAAACTCAGGAAGAAAACATATAATAAGAAAAATAGAAATAGATCACAAGAGGCATGGAAAAAATACATGGATGTTAAACAATAGGAACTTTTGATGTTTTATCTAGAGTAAGACTATGTTACTGTGCATATTGCGGATTGGTCCATACTCTATTATATATAATTAATCAATATTTTTGTTTTTAAAATTTAAATAGTTGATATGAACTGTAGAACATATTTTTTATATAAAAATTTACTTCAAGACTAAATAGTCTAGAATATATATTTAGATCAAGTGATATTCTATCTATTAAAAAAAAATTATAAAAAAATTGTAAAAAGTATAAAAATTTGGTTTACAAGTATATTTTTGTATGAAAATAAGATAGAACAGTTCATATCGACTGTTTGAACATTAAAAATAGATATATTAATTTATTTATAGTATAGACCAATCCGCATAGACTATTTTAACATTAAAATAGATATATTAATTCATATATAGTACCTTAGCCTCAGTCTTTTATTTATTGATCTGCATCGCATGAAATGGTGAAATATATGCAGCTAGCATTTGATAAATTGAAATAATTAACATTGTACGTATAAAAGGCACTTGAGTAGTTAGCTTAATTAGCTAGGATAGTCAATTAATTATATTACTTAATTAATAAATAAAGTTAGCTTGAGGGAATCCTACCTGTCATCACATGCAGACTACAGCATCGATCTATTATCTATACAGTATATATAGCATATATATATATGCAACAATCTACCACTAACAACAACTATCTGAAAAAAGTCGGAAAACATGAATAGCATACATAGCTAGCTAGCTAATTTGTCACGGCTCTAACCAACGTTCTTAAAAAGAAGCCGTTGATACAATCTGTGTGCTTTTAATTAATTGAGAAAATGTTTTAGTTCACAAGTCTTTGTTCATCATTTATCTACAACTTTATTCACTTTCTACTAATTATCAAACTCTAACTCTAACAGTTAAGCATTTCATATCTCTCTTTTCTCTCTACCCTTCTAACCCTAACTCAGATCTCTCCCTCTTCATTCTCTCAACAATGTCTTAAAACAACAGTCCCTTTTCACCCCCTCCTCTCAATCCGACATCGACGAAATGAGTCTCTTATCTACGTCGCTCCCTCCGCCACTATTCTTCTCGCTCGTCTCCCGTCGCCTCCTCGTGCCACCATTCCTATCTCTGTCCCAGTCTTAATCGCACCTAAGCCCCCAGCTTCCGTTCCTCCTTTAATTTCCATTACTGTCATCCTAACTGTGCCCGTCAAACTGAACACTGTTCCCAGTGATTGTGTCACGATCGCCTCTGAAGGGTTCGGATCTCTGACAAATACGGTGATTGAACCTGTTTGGGCACGGTAAAGCGCAATTTGTCAAGGATAGTGAGTAATCTTAAGCTAATTGTGTTTCCAAATCCGAATAGAGAAGATCCAAAAAAGGCGCTTAGGGATTGGGATCTGTGGGGCCTTTCTTCTTCATCATTTTTCTTGGTCTTACGCTCTCTTGGTCCGTCTCAGTGAAGATGGTTAGATCTGGTTCTAATTTCTTTCCCTTTTCTAATAATTCACGCTATTGTATTTAATATTATTTTTAAAGTAATTCTTAGTTCAAATTGCTCCTTTTATACTTTAAAGATAATTTATAAGGGAGCAGCTAATAGTCCTCGGACCTCAGTCCCTCAAAAATCTCCGGACTTTTAACACTAATTCTGTAAACAAGTCTATCAGATCCAGTAATGTTATGCAAATAATTCTGTAAACAACTTCAATTGATGTTGCACATATGAAACCGCGTGCGTCCAAAGCAAAACGCGTGAAATCAGTCCAAACTGCGTGGTCAACTAAGAAAGTACAATCAAAGTACAGTTAGCAGTTATAATGGGGACCACCTTTTAGAAGTTATAACCGGGACCAGATTTTATAATTTTTTTCCACACCTTCTAGAAGGTGTCCGTTTAACAGTTTGTACGTTGCATCCATTTTCTAATTTTCTTTTATTTTAGATACTTCTGTAAATATTAGTGAACAATTTATGTGAATTAAAAAATTAAGAAAAATATTATAATAAATTTCATATTTCAAAATAATTTTTTTTAAAGTAAAATAAATTAAATTAAATTAAATTTACGTTTCTACAAAAAAGTTGATAACTTAAACAAGATAATGTAAAATAGTAAAAATTCTATAAACATTATCAATAAAGTCTGTAAACATATATGAATTATTCTATTAGCAATTCAAATTCTTTCAACATTTTTGGAAACATATACAACAAAACACTGAAACAAAAAAAAATTACAACAATTTTACATCATACAAATCACTACTTGCATACTCTTTAAAAATTATCTTGCAATTGTCCAAACTATAATCACAATAGTAACCCAATACTGTAACTATATAAAAGTAATCCTGTAAACAAAACGCTGTAATCCTATAACTATGACAAAGTAATAATGTAAACAAAACTATGTAATTCTATAAACAGCTTTTCAAAGCTAAAAACTAACAATGACTACATTAAAAGTTTGTAAACAGAAATATGTAAAAAATATTCGAGTTTTTTTTTTCAAATTTTTTTTTCAAAACTTTATTTTCAAATTTTTTATTTTTCAAAATTTATTTTCGGAATTTTTATTCGGAATTTTTTGTCAAAAAAAATTTTCAAATTTTTTTTTCAAATTAAAACTTTTTTTTTTTAAGTTTTTTCTTCAAAATTTTTTTGTCTCCTTCTAGATACTACTTTTAATTATTTTGAATTCTGTAAACCTTACTACATAACTCTGTAAATAGTTTAGTTTAATTCTATAAACCAGTAAAAAAAATTCAATTTTTAAATTTTTTCAATATTTTATTTTATTTTTCAAATTTTATTTTTTAAAAATGTAAAAAGAATTCGAATGTTTTTTTCAAAAAAAAATTCCAGCTTATTCTGTAAACATCAATACCAAATCCTGTAAACTAATTCAACAAATCATGTCAACATAAAACTTTCAATTATGTAAACATTAATACTGTAAACATCAATACTAAATCCTGTAAACTAATTCAACTAATTCTGTAAACATCAATACTAAATCCTGTAAACAAATTCAACAAATCCTGTAAACATAAAACTTTCAATTCTGTAAACATCAATACTAAATCCTGTAAACTAATTCAACAAATTCTGTCAACATAAAAACTTCTCATTTCTGTCAACAAATTCTGTAAACATAAAAACTTCTCAACCTTTCAAATAAGTTAACAGTTCTGTGAAAAAAACAAAATGTCATGATGAAATTTTATGTTAAAATATTGACTCAACATCTCAAACCATAAACTTTATATTATTTTAATATAAAAAAGTAAAAAGGACAAACAATTCCGTTCTTATTTGGCAATTAAATTTTGAGAGGTGAAAGTGAACAGAAAGGGATTGGAAAAGCTTTAAATAAGCAGTTTGAGATGGACCATTAAAAATGATTGAAACCGCGTGAAAAAATCGGCGGAGATTATCAGGAGACTGAAGGTGGGGGATGATACCTTTTCTCAATTTATAAGTGGAGTGATCTCAGGAAAAGTAGAATAATAGAAATGGAGGGCATTAGTTTAGCGTTTCTGAAAATTTATTGTTTTCTTCATTTTAATTGGATCGTAAGATTTGAATTAAAACATAATAGAAATTAACTTCACGGATAGAGCATTGCATTTGGAGTTACGGAAGTTCATTTAGTGGCAGTGTACGAGTGGATATAATTGCAAGTTTCTTGACAAGTTTAGACCAAATTGTGCAAGTTCCACCTTTTGTGGCAATTGAACTATTGTTAATCAAGTGGTTCAATTACTGGTTTGGGTTGACAGAATATTGATTTTTTTACTGACCTATGCTTAAAGTTTGGCACTGAGTGATACGTATATACTTAACCATGTATTATGATTTTTAACTTTACATGATGTACTTACTAATTTTATATGTTTAATTAGTAAGTTTATAGGATTTTTGCGGTCTCCTCTTTGACGGGTTCTTGATCGTGCAGATCTGAACGACCTCCTCTCCTACAGTTCATTTTTCAACGGTAACACCACTACTCGCCCCTCGTAGGCGCCACTACTCATCGATGCTTTCTTCTCTCCGACGGACTTCTCCGGCATCTCTTTTAGATTCTAATGGAGAAAGACGATCTAAGAGAGGTGATCTGGAGGAGCGGTCTGGTGGAGAGAGATGAGAGCGAGGCGATCTGGAGAAGAGAGATAAGAACGAGATGATATGGAGCATAATCGGGTTATTTTACAGTATTTACTTTGTAGTTTTACAATATGCATCTTATGGTTTTACAGTATTCAAAACAACTTGTTTATTTACTAATCTATTTAAGTTTCTTTCCTTCTATTGATTTAAATTGATAATCATGATTTCCTTGCTTTTATGAAAGTTTCATTTGAATTGATATAGTCTCAGGCGTGTATGCATTATATGAACTTGATTTGAACCTTAATTGAATTATTTACTGTTCAATAACATATCTTGCATTATTTGATGGTCTGATTTGAAATGCATAGATCATTTTCTTTATGTCGTTGTTTTGAATTGTCTGATGTACGAAATTACATGATTTTATATTTTGTATTCAATTTCACATTCGAAAGAAGAACACGACGAAATTTTGTCGTCTCTGAAATAGTCAATTAACATATGTAGAGTATTTTTACAAGATATAGTTCACCTTTTTACATGATATATGCACTATTTTATAATATCTATTATTATTAATGTTTAGAGGTTTACAGTATATAGTTCACAATTTTACATAATATAGTTTAGTGATTTACATGATACATAGATTGTTTTATAAGATACAGTTCATAACTTTACAGTACCTACATGTAATAAATTCAATTTGTTTCATTGTTTATTTTATTTTTATGCAGGATGATATCTCAAAAAAATGTGTAGTTCTTGTGATGAGGCTTCTTACTCATCCTAACAATGAATACATGAGGTTTTTAATGTAGAAGTTATTTTTCTATAGTTTTTTTTATGCTATTCTAAATGTTGAATGGTATAATTAGGTTTGTTATTTTGTGATGAATATTATAATTTGTGTTGAACAGATGTTGTGTGTGGTGAATATTATGTTTTTGTTGAACAGATGATGGATGTATGTATAGATTTAGAAATTTTATAGTATACATGGAATTGATTTATAGTTTAAATTTAGAAATTTTACAGTATACATGAAATCGATTTATAGCTTAGATTTAGAAATTTTACAATTTTGATTCTTTGTAGGTTGTATGTTTTATTTTTGTAGTTTAAGTTGAAATTTTGTATTTTTTACATTTTATTTTATCCTTTTCATATGCTTATTTTACATTATTTAAATTTTATAATTTTTACGTTTTGTTTTCATAGTTTAAATTAACAATTTTACAGTATTGAAAATTTATATTTTTTTTAAATTGTATTTAATCGTTTTTATCTGCTAATTTTACATTGTTGTAAATTTATAGTTTTTACTTTTTATTTTCACTGTTTAAATTTACAATTTTACAGCATTAAAAATTGATATTTTTTAATTTTATTTAATCTGCTAATTTTACAATTTTGTAATTTTATAGTTTTTACTTATTGATTTCACAGTTTAACTTGATATTTTTACAGTATTGAAAATTGATATTTCTTAACATTTTATTTTATCATTTTCATCTGTTAATTTTGTATGTCTATAATTTTATAGTTTGTACATTTTATTTTTATATGTAAAGTGGTCATTTTTACAGTATTCATTATTTTGAGGATTTAGTTGTGTGTTCATTAAATTGAGAAAAATAATAAAAAAATTAATTAGAAATTTTAATTTTGTCTTTTTATCACTTTTTTTTGTCAAAAAAATTGCTAATGACTAACACTAACTGTCAATAACTTCTTATAACTGCAATTTTCGAAAGTACAGTTTGAAAGTAAATTTTTTTTTTGTTATGTTGTGCAAGTTGCAATCTGTTTCTAACTATCATGGGACCATTTCAAATAGTTGCTGGATGTTTTGTGATTAACTGATATATTATATGTGATATATTGTATAATTATACAATATGTAGAAGTAGTTTTACAGTATTCACGTAAGTCAATTCTGTGGATAAAAGTCTTTGAACAATTAGATGCTTCATTTTTCTATTTGTGAGGTACAATAATATAATTGTCACATAAGTAGCATGTGACGTGAATATATGGAAGAGCTAGATGATTCATGGATGAGATTCTTATGAAAAGGAAAGGTGGCGATCGAATTAAGTGCTCTTCGAACTTTACCATGAATTAATTAACCTAGCTAGCTCTCTATCGATCTCCAGTCAATAGATTCTCAAGTACATTTATTCAAAAATAACAGCACATTAATGGCTAATGGCTGCTAGGCATCAATTCCTCCTTCACATCTTTAGACTTTAATTATTAATCTTTACAATTTCTTAGTTCCAAAGGACAAAAGAAAGGAATTCATGATCAGAATATGTAACTTTTTATCTTCCATATATACGTCGTTTCTTGTCGGATTCTAGTCACTTTTTTGGTAGTTGATATATATATTCAGGTTCCTAGTTTAATTAATTAGTGGTAGTGGCACATTAATTAATTAATTAATTAATTAAGAATTCCTGTAGACAGATAGATAGATGGCAACGAAACGAAACGATCTCACAATTAATTAATTTTACTTTATAGTACGTTTGGGTGGCACAGAAATAGCACTAACTTAGGAATAGCTGCTGTTCTTAACGAGCTATTCTCAGCACAACACGTTTGGGTGAAAAAAAAAACATTATTCTCAACAAAGGAATAGCTCAAATTAGCTGTTATTCCGTTAAAATGTTGGATTAGTGATTCTTCCGAATTCAAAAATAGCTGTTATTCTGAATTATTTCTTGATTCATTCAAAGGTAAAAGTGTATATATATAGCTAGCTAGCTAGCTAGCTAAGGCAATTAATATGGCCCATGTTCGTAAAAAAATAGGAGACTAGGGGCCGGTTTTAATTTAGTGGAAAGGATGCCCACCAAATCTGTACTTTGTGATATGCAAAAATAATTAAAGTGAAAGCGAAAGCACAAGCCGAGCATTAATTCAAACCCACAATTAAGCACAACAGATGAAAGAATTAATTAATTAATTAATTAATTAGAAGAGGACATGATCGATGGAGGCAATGCAAGGGGATTGGATTCGATTGCTATATATATTATATAAATAAATCCGGCATTTAAGGCCGACTAACTCAATATATATTTAATTATTTCCATCAAAGTTGTGCGCACTTGGAACTAAAGTGCCAAGTGCTGCGCTGCCCTAGCTTCATGTACTTTGTTCTTTAATTTTGCCATTTTCAAATAGATATTAATTAACAGTCTTGTTTTTTGCTTTATACAATACATAAGCCGCTCGATCTAGCTAGTGCAAAAAAATAAAAAATAAAAATAAAAACAAAAATAAAAGTAAATGGTGGGTGGAATTTTTCAGTGACAAATTTGAGATGCGGATGGATATTAATAATACAGTTTTGACTTTATACAACACATGCACAAGTTATTATATATATGTTATTTTTCATTTTCATTGAATTATATTATCTGTGCGCTACATGAAGCTAAAACAGGGATGTCATTGTTTTAACCCGCTCCATCACCATGTGCAAAAATAGAAAAAGGATTATGAGTGGGTTTTTTAGGGACATATCGGGGACGCGAACAGTGCAAGATCGATCGTATTCCTCTTATCTAACAGGCGCACTTTAATTAATTTTGTTTCAGTCTGAAGTATAATTAATTTGAGGGGCCTATTTTTGGGATAATTCCTGTTAAAGTGTTAATTAGACAAAAAGTTTTGAATGCAAGTCATCCAAGTATCTAATTAATTAATTCCGAGAAACTAACTAAACTAAATGCTCTGGTGACCTAATACAAGCACCAAACTCTACCTCTGAAAGGTCGTTTTCGACCCTTCATGATCAGGTTATGGTTGCTTTGTTTTGTTTTGTTTTGTTTTGTTTCATTTCATTCTATTTTTTTCAGTCATCTTGGTCACTAATTAATAATGAGCTTGTTGGTTTTACTTGTTTAATTTTACTTCTTAAAAACAATAATTATATATGTTAACTCATGAAGTTTAATTACTAAAAATAGAAAATAACTACATAATGCATGAGTCAATAGATAAAAGTTTATTAAAATGCACCCTATATTAATTGCCCAATCATGAGTTGATCCCAAAGTCACTTAGAAAAGGAGAATAAGGCATTTTTTAATTTTTATTCTAAGTTATTGTTATGAACCTGCATAATATCTTAAAAAGAAAAAAAAAACTGTAAATTATAACTAATATATGTTTTGCAAATTTAATCAAAACAAACAAATAGATTACGGCACAAGCCAACATCATGCATCTCATAGACTTCAATTTTTAAGGTTATCAATCCCATCCACTTATAATTAATTTAATATTCAAAAGCTGAAAAACATAAACCTAATTTAGCTTTCAGATCAATGTATATATATAGATTCTAATACAGGATGATGATGTTGTAGCAAACTCTTAAATTAGAGGAATAATATATATATATATATATATATATATATATATATATATATATAGCTACCTTGTTAGGGGTTTCTTAAATTAGAGGTATTAATTCATTGTGCATGCTTTACATAATTTTCTGTTCATGTCACTAGTCCACTTTGACGCTCACATGCAGACACATGCATTGCACTTATTTTTGTTCTTAAAATTCTATAATAGTTCTACTTTTTAGCAAGCACTTTCTTTTTTTCTCTAGCTTTGACAACGTTAATTTTAGTTCTTCTTTTTTATATATATATATACTAGTACTGTTTCTAAAACATATCTCAATTTTATCTTCCCTTTTTGTGTGTGTGTGTGTGTGTGTGTTTTGTTGTGATTTAAAGCATGCCCGTAGGCCAGTTACATTACTCCCTTGTCAGGGGTGTCTTTTACACATGACCCCCTCTCTAAAATCAAATTAAAACCCATTAAGCACCCAATAAGCTCTAAAATATATGCTTCCAACCAGTTACCAGTATTAGCAAACATAGGGAATCTATGGCCAGTGAAATCCATATTCTCTGTTGAAGCCTTCATTTGGCTCCAATCAATGAACTGACACTGAAAAGTGAAAACCAACCAACATTTGGCTTAAGGACCTTCTAAATTTCAAAAATTACTTGAAAGGCCTTCCAATCAACATAGCCCCACACAAATTAAGCAACTTAATTAATGATAAAAACATGGGAAATTAAGTATGTCCCACGCAGTCCCATCGGTTAACTCTTCCATTTTTTGCCAAATTATCACCCAATTCATTCTGACTTCTTTGAATATGCATGGACACAAGAGAACGAGCTAAATTCTTGAAACATATTCCAAATTACCTCCACAATCTCATCAGAAGGTGGTTGTAGACTCGAGCAAATCCTGACTAGCTCCAGCCATTCCGAGTAACAGGAGCACTCTTTTATGCCCAAGCCTATCACAATCTGCATCGACTCTTTTAAACGAGTTGATGATCAAATCAAAATTGAATAAATCAGTGAGAATCAGATCAGATAAAAATGGTTCTCATCGACTCCGGGTAAAATTTAAAATTAATTATAACTTAAATAAAATTCTCTCTATATATATATTAAATAAGAAAAGGCTTACTGAGGCCCATTTAATTGAATTACGTACTGTCTTCTGACTTTAGTTTCACCTGTTGGATTCTTCTCACTCTCTCTCTCTCTTTTATCAATTCGTTATGTTTACAAAAGTAGTGTTCCTCAACTCGTACATTTCCATACAAAATCACTATTATAAACTTAACACTGAGTGAGTTTCCAATCTATAACTTTTTTTCATATTGAGAATATATAATACTTTATATCAAATTAATTAATTAAATTTTGAACATGTATTGAAGGACGTGCCCCCCGGAAAGAATTATTAATTGAGCAATTCAACAACTCATATCAAGGCTAGGCCATTCTCTGTGTTGATATCAATTTTAATTCTAGCATTCTCTTTTTTTCAAATTAACACATGGTCCTAACTAACACACCATGTGAAATATGGTACTTATGCTTTTCAATCTTCATTTTATTTTATTTTATTTTATTTTATATCAGTTCTTTACTAATTGTTTCTCTTTTGTATTAGTAACTAATTAATGGGCAATTCATAATTAAATAAATTATCTTTGAAAAAAAGAAAGGGGACAAGAGGGACCAATTACTTGTATACTACTAAAGTGTCAACTGGAATCCCACTTAATTAGCTCAGACTTTGTTGATAATGATAAAGAAGGGCTAAAATTGCTCAATTATTGAGTTCCTATATGATAGCTTAGTCGTTGCTATAAAAGCTTGTGCATAGAGCATATTTTAGAGTTTGGGAATAATATGTAGATATATATATATAGTACTATATATAGTTGTGGAAAAATTGGAATATCTAGCTAGCTATTGAAAAATTGGAATATATATATAGTCTTTAAGAGAAATGTCCAGTGTTCTAAATGGCTGGTTGTGAGGATAAATTGTTTATTTTCTTACTTCTGACGTGTACATAAATATATATCTAAATGTCACTGTATGCATCACAAGTAAAGAAACAAACTAATTGGGTAAAGAAATGAACAAATATCACTGTTTATAAATATATAATCTGTTTAATAGAAAAGGCAACAAACTGAGTAAATTTGTAAATTTTTTAAATTTAGACTTTAGAGGGATAAATATGATATTATGATATTTTTAGGGAAAATACATAATTCCCAAGTTTTTGAGGGGCATACATGAAATTCCCCAAAATCGAAAGGTCCAAGTGCAATTCCAATATTCCAATTATGTTGAAAAATTGTACATGCATTGCATTGGACAAAAAATAGATTTGAATAGATTTCAAATATGGATTTTGTAAAAATTAATTCAAGTAAAACCATGCCTAACCATTGTGTAATATTTTTCTTAAGGAAAATGGACATTAATAATACTTTATTATTTAATTTTTTTTAGTTGGAACTTGTTTTCGTTATAATTAGTTACACTGTTTTTTTTAAAAAAATTTAGTGAAACCATCAAACATGTGAAAATCCATATTTGAAACCACTTATATTTTAATTATTTTAAAGACAAAGCTCAGATTTAATTCATCACGAACTAAAAGAAAATAATAACCAGATTATAATGAATTAAACTAATAATTGATTCAAAATTCAACAAACTTAATCCGTTTACATTCCTATGGATGTACCCCATTTTCAAGGTAATTTAGCTCATAATTTGTTCTAGACAAGTGGAAATATCAAGCGACTGATAAATGTTTCAAAAAAATTAATAAACCGACGGACATCAAACTAAATTCGGCCTAAGGTAATTAGATGGGATTCATCTGACCTGCATCAAGTTTTGTAACAAACAACTTTAAATTGGTACAAATCAAGATGCAGACTAGAATTAACGGCTCTGACCTACATCAAATTTTGTACGGACAACTTTAAACTTGTACGAATGCAAGTGTATATGTACGTATCTTGATGCAGATGATCGGATGACACCGATCAAATATCAGATCAAATTTGATCTAATAAACACCTGACAGCCTCACCTCTTGGAAAAAAAAACACACACACACATATACAAAGCCATCTCTTGGAAAAAAAAAACACACACACACTAACATATATATATATATACAAAGCAGCTAGTGGGTGGGGGGGTTTTGGAGGTACTAGCTGCATGCTTAAGTCAGGTTGATAGTTGATACCACCTGCTATTAGTTTCACGCCAGAGACTCCACAAACCAATCAATGGTTACCTTTTTTTCAAGTAATTAAAACAATTGATACATGGTACAGCTGCTAGCTGAGTCATCAATCTGATGAGGCTTATTGCTCAACTTTCTTGCAGCATACTATTCATTCATTCCAAATGCCTTAATCATTACTTCATTGGAGACTTTTATATATATGTTCGTTGAAATTGTACACACATATACACAGAGAGAGAGATGGGCTACGATGCATTACAATGTATGGAGGGATTTGTGTATTGGATCATAAATCTAAAATTCAAAATTCAAATAACCGATCCAAACCGTTCATCTTGTTCTCCATATTAATATGCGCTTCAAGACCAAATTTTACATTTTTCTGAATTTTTTTACTATTTATTAAGTATTTTACAAAATTGTTGATCCAACGGTGGCTGCTGATTTTACTGTTTTGTTAAGCCACCGTTGGATCAACAATTTTGTAAAATACTTAATAAATAGTAAAAAAATTCAGAAAAATGTAAAATTTGGTCTCCAAGCGCATATTAATATGGAAAACAAGATGAACGGTTTGGATCGGTCATTTAAATTTTGAATTTTAGATTTATGGTCCAATATACAAACCCCTCCATGCATTGCAATGCACCATAGCCCATCTCTCTCTCTCTCTCTCTCTCTCTCTCTATATATATATATATATATATATATATAGTGTGGCTAATTTGCTACCGGAAAGCACTTTGATCGAGGTGCTTCTGGAACTATATTAGCATATGTAATGTTCAAACAACAAATCCAAACCATTAGATGTTTAATCTATATTAAAATCTACTTGGAAACCAAATTTTATATTTTTTGGAACTTTTTTACTATTTATTAAGATGGTTTGAAAATCGCTGTTTTTTATAGTGCAGAATTTTAATAAAAACAGCGATTTTCAAATCATCTTAATAAATAGTAAAAAAATTCCAAAAAATATAAAATTTGGTATCCAGGTAGATTTTAATATAGATTAAACATCTAACAGTTTGAATTTATTGTTTGAATATCACATATGCTAATATAATTCTGAAAACACCTCGGTCGAAGTATGAGCAAAAAAAAAAGAAAAAAAAAAGGCTGCAGGATGATGATGCGGATGAGGATGAGGATGAGGTCGCACCAAGAAATGAAACACACACACACACACATATATTCTCGATTCTCATGAATAAATGCATGGATCTTGTTAATCAATCTCACCTGATAGGACAGGAGAAAGGACTAGAGTAACAAATCTGGTCTCCAAATCACACAAACCCAGAGTGGAGTGGAGATGCGGGCCACGAGTCATGCAGACACCATCAAACAAAAGCACAATAATTAAAGATCGGACGGACAAGACGCGTACAATGCCTTGAGCATATATCTAACGAATTCATATCCTCTGAGATATCTCAAACTTTGCGTGATTTTATGGAAAATCCCAACCGTTTGAGGACGTTCTGCACAAATCTCAAAGCACACAAAATACTGACCCCCTCCATCACCCCCGAATAGGGACAGGACACGTAGGTCACGCAAAAGTTGAGATATCTCAGAGGATACAGACTCATATCTAACGCATTTCTATCACCAACTTTCCTTTTAATTCCCCCAAAAACCACTTATATATATTTTTTTCTTTTAAAACTCACTTTAAATTTATATATAAAATACTCATTTTATCCTTTATTACAAAATTAAACATATAACATCTTTAAGACAAATATTTAGTTTTCTAATTTGTCAATATTGAAAAAAAATTATTAATAATTTTCTTATTTGTAACACAGACATAAATATATACCTAAATGTCACTGTGTATGCATCAGAAGTAGAAAAATGAATCATTTGTTCTAAAAAACTAATCAGTTAGAAGACAAACTATATTTCTTACACATATTACATATTTCTTCCATTTCTGATAAAGAGTAAAACGACTACTTGATAAAATTTGAAATAAATTTTAATAGAAAAATCAATAAATTAAAAAAAAAAACATTCACAGAATATAACAATGCAATGTACTATTTATATCATATCCTACCGTACCACTCTATATCATGAAAAGGAGGTTCGTATCGTACCGTACCATATGTATCATAGGTTCGAATTTCAATGATGCCTATGGGCTAAGAATAAAAAGGAAGTTCAACATCAACTGAATTATTACAGAAAAGTAGTTAATTTCTTTTGCAACACACCAAAAGAGAATAATTTATATCATACCATATCATGCCGTACCACATGATATGATCGAAATTTGCGATCATCCCACATCTCACCTTTAATTTCATTTTCTTCGTTTCTCTCCTTGTCGTATTTTTTAGTACTCCATATCTCTCCTCTTTATTAAAAAGCTTAATATCTAGATTCTACAAGAGTTCTAATTTACTATTTTTTTTCAGAATAATACTCAGTCGTTGAATTTTTAGATTGCACATAGATGAATTTTTCAAATTATGAGCTTCAACACTTAAGTATGCATTGGTCGCATCGCATATGATCCCAATACCTGTAGACCGCAGGTCGCACCCGTGGACCGCGCTTCTGAACCATGCACAACACTTGCAGACCGAGCCTGTACATTGCGCACCATTTTTCTTTTTTTTTTCTGCTGAAGGCGAGATTTGAACCCAATTGGATTCTTTTGGTGCCAAAATTCTTACCACTACACTAGAGTTCACATATGTTATTTTGTAGATAAATATAGCATTTAACTATTTTTCTCTACAAATTTGATTTAAATTATCTCTCATTCTTATTAAGGAGCTTACTGTTTTCTACTACATAATTTGCTCCCATTGCTGTGCACGGGCACGATTACTAGTTAGAGAATAAGCGTACATAGTGAATTCATGTACTGAACGGAAAACGTGATATATATGACCTAATATAATTAGGGGTGAAAATTTTATGAATAATATCTAATTCGTATTTGATCTGTATTAAAAAACTTATATGTAGATGTATAATATATAAAATTCGTGTGGATAAGGATACTCATATAATTTTACGTTTCATTATCCATATTCAAATAGTAGATATATATCATATATTTTAGAATAAAGATTTCTTTCCCTCAATTTATTTTCCCCAGCCATCCCCCAATCATTAATTATATGAGGGGACCACAACTTTCAGCACAAAAAAATAAAAGAAAACGTGTATCAGTCATTAATAATGTAGGGAATCACTAATTAACTGGGGGACCACTTATATTTGAAAAGCTTTACAACTGATGCGCATAAATATGTATATTTATACACGTAAGTATTAACATCTAATATAGTAAGTATTCATATGTAAGATATCAAGTATTTTTTTAAACAATATTTCTTATCACATACTCATTTTTTACACATTTTATGATTTTTTTTCTTACTTCAATGTCGCTCATATTTCTGACAATCTGTGAATTTTTTTGCGAATCTAAAGTCACAGACGTTTTATACGTAATTTTCTCTTTCAAATGAGATCCATGATGAAATACTTTTGAGTTGTCTATCACACAAGTATTCATACTTGATATATTATATATTAACACCTGCGCGCATATGCATCCATATTTACACGTGACAGTTATAAAATCTATCAAATATTAGGTGGTTACTTAAGTAGTTAGTAATCCCTCACTTAATTAGCGGTCCCCACAGGTAATGCATTACGAGGTTGAATACTTGCTCAACAAGATATGAATACTTACATGACAATGTATGAATACTTGCATGACAAGGTATGAATACTTGCACGATGGACAACCCGAAAGTATTTCATCAAGAATCTTATTTGAAAGAGAAAATTACATAGAAGACGTCCATGGTTTTAGATTTACAAATTTTCTCACAGATCGTCATAAATATTGATGAAATTGAACGGAGAAAAAAAAACCAACTCTAAAAATGTGTAAAAGATGTGTGTGTGATGTGTCCAGTTTTTTTTTTCGAAATACTTGATATGTTAGGTATGAATACTTGATATATTATATATTAATACTTGTGCGCATAGGTATCTATATTTGCACGTGTCAGTTATAAAATCTATTAAATATTAGGCGGTCTCAAAGTAATTAATGAAGTTCAGTTAGTTAATGGTCACCACTAGTTATTGACTGGGGGATAGTTAGTCGATCCCTATATTTTAATATATAGTAAATATTATGAACTTTAATATTTTTATATTATTTTAATAAATATCTAATCTTATCCGGATCCGTATCCGTATCAAAAAATGAAAAAATATATATATATATGAATATAGTTTTACCACTATTTGCTTCGTATCCGCTCAGTTTTCACCCGTAATATTAATTTTACACGGGCACTGAAAAATATATATATATATATATATATATATATATATATATATATATAGAGTTAGGCTGGGGTGCTATGGATAGCATAGTGGCCTCCCGTGTTACGGCTCAATATTCAACTTTTTAAAATCCAAACGGTCGATCCGAACCGTTCATTGTTTAATCCATATTGAAATGTGCTTGGAGACCAAATTTTACATTTTTTGGAATTTTTTTACTATTTATTAAGCATTTTTGAAACCGCTGTTTTCCAGTGGTGCAGAATTTTAATAAAAACAACAATTTTGAAACCATCTTAATAAATGGCAAAAAAATTTCAAAAAATATAAAATTTGGTCTCCAAGCACATTTCAATATGGATTAAACAATGAACGGTTCGGATCGACCGTTTGGATTTTGAAAACTTGAATATTGAGCCGTAGCACGGGAGACCACTATGCTATCCATAGCACCCCAGCCTAACTCTATATATATATATATATATATATATATATGAGGAGGGTTCAAATGCACCCAAATTTTTGTGCACCCAAATGCACCCTATCCTTTTTCTCCGTTTTTAAAGTCCAAATAATCAATCCGAACCGTTAGATGCGATATATATATTAAGATGTGCTTAGAGACCAAATTTTATATTTTTTGGAATTTTTTTACTATTTATTAAGCCACTTTGAAAAATTGCTAATCCAATAGTCCAGAAAATGTAAAATCAGTGATTTTCAAAGTGATTTAATAAATAGTGAAAAAATTCCAAAAAATATAAAATTTGGTCCCCAAGCACATCTTAATATATAGATCCCATCTAACGGTTCGGATTGACTATTCGGACTATGAAAACGGAGAAAAAAAATTTGAAAGATAGAATACATTTGGGTGCACAAAAATTTGGGTGCATTTAAAACCCTCCTCTATATATATATATATATATATATATATATAAGATATCTTATAGTTATATTATTTTGACACCTAAGTTTTAAACTTATTGTTTTGCTACTTAGCTCTTCTACTTTACAGGGATTTGAAAATAGAGAATGTCGAAAGAACAAAATAAGCAAAAGATTAAGAATCATAAGAAGAACCAAACCACGTACCTTACAAATTAAGCAAGCAAAAGAAGAACCAAATTAACCTCCTGACTAGATATATAATCTTTCTTTAGGATTCAATTCAGCAGGGCGCGCGAGCCGCCCATTCCCTGCTAGCTTGATTATCGAACTTATTACAGTTCTAAAAAAGGAAGATACGAAAAATAAAGATATTAATTTGAACACTCAACAAATGGATCACATTCTCGATTAATTTCCTTTTTCATAAATTGCACCTAGCTAGCGCCTAACGAGACATAGATACATATTTAGAAATCAGGAACACATATGCATCTGACCGAATTAATTTCAATCCTCATAAAGATTTGTGCCGAAAGTTTTGAAATTAATTTGTACGCATCAGGCACACATGTATCTTAATGTGAATTGAACGACTCCAGCAAACATGCATGAGATCCAAATTGATCTAGTCCTATCAGATTTTTTTTTTAATTGCACCTCAGGTACGGTAGCTGGAAGTCGGAGGGACATAGACTCTCTACTCTCTGGAGGCCCACTAGTAAAAAATAAGGAATCAGTTATATACACATGTTAGTATCGGAATATAACTAATTTTGATGAAGGCAATACTGATGCTATCAGAATTGGTTTTTTATTTTTTAACCAACCGATCTTAATAGCACTTATCTGAATCAGTTATACCTAAGAACCGATCCTAATAATTTTTTTCCCTGTTTTTTAATATCCATTAAAAAAAAACAATTAGTATTGGTTTTAATTAAAAAACCAAATCCGATCTAGATGCCACACTATCAAGATCGGTTGTAAATAACAACCGATCCAGATAATAACTATCAAGATCGATTGTACAAAAAAACCGATCCAATGCTAAACTATTATGATCGGTTGTACATAACAACCGATCTTAATAGTTTAGCATCTGGATCGGTTGTTATGTACAACCGATCTTGATATATTTTTTTGAAATTTATTTTTATTAAAAATAGTTTACCGAAGAACATATATCATATCCATTTATTCACACAATCGGGCTTTGATTTGATAAATCTAATTTGGTATAAATCTAATTGAAACCGAATTGATTTGATAAATGTCACATAAACCCATCTCATATAATTTTATTCCGAAACCCATCTCATGTAATTTTATTCCAAAACTAAATGTCACATAAATCCAAAAAATAATTTGAAATTACCTAAACTAGCAAAATCCTCTTCGGATGTGGACAACAAAGGCAAGGAGCACTGAGAGCTGAGTGGACTGAGAGGAGAGGGCTGAGCACCGAGCACACTTGCGTTGAGCATCGAGAACTCTTCTTCTTTGAGCCGATCGGACTTAGAGGAGAGGGCAAGATGGAGGGGGAGACCGAGAGCCAAGCAGATAGAGGAGACAAGGAGATGAGAGAACTTAGTGTATTTTGAATGGAGGGACGCAAGGAGAGAAGGGACAAAGTGACGAAAAATAAAAACCTAGAATCAACTATCAGGATCGGTTGTACACTAAGAACAGATCCTGATAGTTATCAGGATCGGTTCTTCGTATACAACCGATCTTGATAGTGGCTATTAGGATCGGTTGTATACTAAGAACTGATCCTGATAGTTATCTGGATCGGTTCTCGTATACAACTGATCCTAATAACTTAATTTATAAATTTAATAAGTGTTATAAATAAATCAAGTATCAGTTTGAAAATATTTTTATAAATTTTATAAATAAATCTGATATTTTTATAAATTTTATAAATAAATCTGAAATTTTTATAAATTTTATAAATTTATCACGACCAATTTTTGTTAGTTTGAAAATATAGAAATATAGAAATATAGAAATAAACTAATTAAAATTATTGATAAGATAATTTATAATTTATGCCATGATTGATGAAATATTATTTAAATTTTTTTTAATATAATTTGTATACAATTTATTAAATTATAAGAAATTAAGATATCAGGATCGGTTGTACACGAAGAACCGATCTTGATAACTATTAGGATCGGTTCTTCGTGTACAACCGATCGGTTGTACACGGAAATTTTTTTTCCGCAAATTGGATCCTAAATCCGGAATAATCTTTTCCGGATTTAGGATTTTTTTTTCTTGCTAAATCCGGAATAATTTTTTCCGGATTTAGGATTTATTTTTTGGAATTTTTTTTTTCATTTTTCAATTTTTATTTATAATTTATATATTTTTTGTATTGAAGTATTACAAATATTTAATATATTTTAAAAAAATAGATGGAATACTATATAATTTGATTTATTCGAAAGACTGCTACAAATAATCCGGATCAACATTTTTCGTGCCGGATTTTTTATGACTGTAAGAAAAATTAATTTAATATAATATATGTATATGTATATATAATATAATATATATGTTAAAATGTGCTTGCATATCAAATTTTATATTTTTTTGAATTTTTTTACTATTTATTAAGTATTTAACAAAATCGCTATCTATATTCAGACCATTGAATTTTTGTACCCATCTTAATAAATAGTAAAAAAATTTAGAGAAATGTAAAATTTGATCTATAAGCACATTTGAAAATATTCATCATGTTGAATGGTTTGGATCGACTGTTTGGACTTTGAAAACTTTGAAAATATCGATCGTTGAATGCCTACCATTGAACGAAAATTTAAACTAAATTTTTGAGGCACTAAACAAGGACCTCATATTTTTTATACCTCATCATACCTCATATTTTATATCTTCATTTTCATATATATTATATTATATATACATATACATATATTATATTATATTATATTATTTTTTTTTACGGCCGTAAAAAATTCAGCATGAAAAATGTTGATCCAGATTATTTGTAGTAGTATGTTCACACATAATATATGCTACAAAGTTTCAGTATAGCAAGCTATACCTTTTAAACCTTTGTTATACTCTGTCAAATCAGATAGCAAGTGTACTATCCTATCGATGAGTATGCTCAGGTATCAATCCACAGGGACGGAAGAAAATAATCGGGCTTATCCTAAATTTACTTAAGATTCTAGAAGTGAGAGAAATTGGTTTGGTTTAGTTCTAACAATTCTAATGATTTATGACAAGTTTAAAAGACAATAAAAAAGAATTAAAGTTGTTTTCAATTGATAAAAAAGCGTTTCCAGAGTTCATATTTCATTTCTGTTCAGTCCCGAGGCATACGGCCCGTACAGATTCCCGTACAGTCCGTATGGGACCCCGAGTTAATGCTGCTGCTACTGTTTATGCGCTGATACTAATGTTTAGGGTTTCTATCGACCAGATCTAGATACCAAACCTCAACTTTCGCATTTTGGCTTAGTACCCGATTACCGGACTCAAATACTTCCCTCTTAGATGCGTTAAACCTCAACTTTCGCATTTTGGCCTAATTTATCTAAGTTACTTGTTGGTTTACTAAAAGTATCCAAGGACTTTCGCCTCAAGAAAAGTTTCACCTTTCGGGTACTCCTTGGTTTTACCCTACTTCATATACTTTATTGGGTTGGATTAAATGTCATAGACTTGGCTCCTAACACTTAGATGTGCGCATTCATCTAACGAGATGAGTAATCAATTCAAGCAACCACAAATAAAGCAATCAAAATACTACTCAACAAGGTAAAAACAAAGCATTCAACACAAATCCATGTAGCATGCAAACAAAAACCAAACTAGAAACTACATCTTAGCTGGATCTTCTAAATTATGCTCATTTCAGATTCTATAATTTAAGGAGGTTTCCTTTTCGGCCTCCTTAAATTATGCTCATTTCAGATTCTAGCTAGATCTTCTGAATTAGCATCCTAGGGGCCGTAGGGGACCTCATACGGGCCTTATGCCTGTACCTTGTCTTGGAGACTTGGTGCCTCTGTTGTGGAACCTTCTGTGTGGTTGGGCAGATCTTGTACGGCCCGTACAAAATTTCATACGGGTCGTATGAAAAGTTGTCAGATTCAGTTTTTCACCATTTTTCCTGCAAAATACCAAACAAACCATAGCAGTATCACATTTCATAGTAAAAGTACACATCTATAGGCTTTAAAGCACAGGTTCTAATGTAAATTAGGGCTTTAAATAAGATATAATATGGAGATATTCAAATTCCCCTAAGCTTGAACTTTGCTTGTCCTCAAGCAAAAATTCTAACTTAGGTGTGGTTTGGTTGTTGGACTTATCTAAATACAAGTTAATCTACTAAGAGAAAATTTTGCATGGTATTGCGTTCGTTAGAAACCTATTAGAGTCATTTTGGATAGTGATTTGATTTCCTTTGGTCCACTTTGATTCACCCCACAATTCAATCAATCAAAACCCCATATTCAAGAATGTATTGCTATTTGTAAGAACCAAGTAATCAGATGCATCAATAGTTCATTTATCCCCCAAGCTTGGAACAAGCTTAGGTTAGAAAGTCGCGGACTACATGTATTGATATGTGCAAATATTTTTTTATTTTTTTATTTTTTTTATTTTTATTTTTGGAAGACGAGCTCAAAGGCGCCTTAATGGACTTATTGCCAGTACTCTTATTTTTTTATTTTTTTTATTTGATATATATTTTTTTATTTGCACATATCATGAATACACACATCCATTGGTATTCTCTCATATCAATGGATATCCCAACCTTTCTCTTGTTTTCAAATCCCATTTTTCTATTTTTACAAGGCAAAGTTCGATTTTAAATGATTTCTTGGTACAATTCAATTCTCAATTCTACAAAGTCCCAAAACAAACTATCATATACAGTTCTTTCAACCAAATGTGTGATTATTTTCAATTTCACAAATTCAACCATTTCACAATCAAAATTTCTCAATTTGGTCCCCAATTCACGCAATTCACACAAATTAATCATCAAAACATGCAAACACAAAAACAAAAAGAACAAAACTACATGCAACTAAACAAAACAACTAATAACCCCCCAAGCTTAGTCTAAGCATTGTCCTCAATGCTTCAAGACATGTAAGTAAGTAAACTAAGATAAAAGCTGGGGTAGTGAAAACAAACCTGATCAGTAGTCATAGGAGGAGTCGAAGCACCAATCGGGAAACTGGTCCTTGATGTCACCAAGACGCTCAGCATAGTCAAACATGTGTTCACTGAGCTCATCCAAGTGCTCGCTATGAAGGGCTGTCTCCTCCTGGATGGCCGTGATATGATAGCCCTGCTCCACCTGAGTGTCCCTGATCTCCGCCATGAGGGAGTAGAGATCCCTAAGAGTGGGGTCTGCTGGGTGTAGTCATGCAGACTGGGTGGAAGAGCTGGGTGTATTAGAGGGCGGTAGTGGAGGGATTATGATCAACCAGGTGGATGGGCCAAATGGTAACCTGCAGGAGACACCATTCTCAAAGCACCAGTCATAGAAGTCCTGGTGACCCACCGGCCCACGGGAGATAGAGATGAAAAGACCCTGGCGGTAGCTCTCAGGATCCATAACAGTGGGACCAGTGCATGGCTCTCTGCCTGGTATCGCTCCCAATCCAAGCTTTTGCTTGATTAGCTCAACGTATGCTCCAATCTTGATCTTGTCACCACTCTTCTTTTTGTCTCGCTGCTGGATCCAGTGTTGGACCATGAGAAGGGCCAAGTCCGGATACTCGGGTATGGGACAGAGCATAGTGTCCCTGAGCATGAGATCAATGGTGTTGGCGCAGTTTAGAGTCTCACCGTGCGCGAAGATGGTAGAGGCGAGGATGCGCTGAATGATGCGGAGAGTCGGGTGAGGGATGAATCAGGCGCAGTATTCGACACTGGCTGATCTAGGGTAGCCAGTGATCATGGCCCAAAAGGTATCCCTATCTCAGCCTTCACGGAAACTAAGGGTGTCAGTAGTGGGTTCTTGGCGGAATCTGAACCACTCGCGTAGAGAATGGAAATAGACGCGATGGGTTCTATTGCATCGCCAAAATTTGATGAAGGGGACATCCTGGTTGTCCCTCTTAAGCTCAAGAGAGGAGAGAAATTCATTGGTATCAATTTTGTATGTCGGATGGCGGATATTCCAGAAATCAATGCCAAATCCCACCCTGGCAGTGAGAATGATGAAATCATCCTCTACTCCAAAACTGTGGAGTGTGTTCAGGTGGACCATGGCTGTGTTCTCAAAGATCTTCTTTTGGAGGTTAATGAAGTTGCCGTACATCCGACGAGTGAGCATTTCAAAATACCGTATCGCGAAGCGATCGGCACAGTCGGTGTACTCACTAGAGTAGGTTTGTTCATCGCCAGAGTCATATGGCTCAGGGACAGGATGAGGTGGTTATGGTGCTGAGCGATCTTGGCATCCCTTACGGTGGCGTTCAGCAGACATGGCTGTCAGGTTTATCTGGTACAGGCCATAGGGTGTTGGGTACGGGCCGTATGGAGGTGAGTAGGACGGGTAGGTTTCGGCAGAGAGTTCGTACGGACCGTAGGGTTTTTGAGTACAGGCTGTAGGGTTGGTGGTTTTCGCTGAGAGAGGGGTTGCGGCTGGTGCAGTGGTGGTGGCCGAGAGATCGGACGAGATTTACGAAAAAGAAAGAGAAATATTGAAAAATGAGTAAAAAGAGAAAAGGGAAAAAAAGGTAAGGGTACTTACCTTGGAGAAGGAGGAGGAGAGGTGGTCGGCGGTGTAGGTGGTGGTTTAGTCGGGTAGAAGTAGAGATGGCGGCGGTCGGGTCAGCGTGGAGATCGACGCGCTTCCTTCGTGCAGAGGCGGAGATCGGGCGGCTAGTGGCGGAGGCGAGCGGAGGAGAAAGTGGTGGAGGCTAGGGTTTGGTTGTACGGTGTCGCGTGCGGTCCGTAAGAGGAAGACGACAAGATGGGGTTGGGTGGGTCAGGGTTTTATCGGGAGGCTGTCGGGGGGGTATAAAAAGGTAAAGAGGTGAGTTCAAAGGACGCGAAGAGAGAGAGAGAGTCGCGCCTGTTGGGTGTCTGTGCCGAATGAGTGCCCTACGGTCCGTATGGAAATGGGTATGAGCCGTACCAACCGCCAGAATTGATTTTACTTCACCAATCTGGTCTGAATTGAAAACAACTAAAAATTTGATAATCAGAATTAAATTAATATGAAACTAAATACTCAAAAACTGTAATTAAAATAAAATAAATTTCTAAACAAAATAAATTTAAATGTGCTTGGGTTGCCTTCCAAGAAGCGCTTGTTTTAGGTCCTTAGCTAGACCACCTTACAAAATTAAACTTCAATTGGAGCGGGGTTAGAACACTCCGCTCATTCATCAAGTGGTCAGCAATGTAATGCTTTAAAAGCTGACCATTCATCTTGAATACGCCACTTTCCTTGCTCCAGATATTGACTGCTCCGAAATGATACACTTTCTTTACTTGAAATGGGCCGGACCATCTTGACTTAAGTTTACCTGGAAAAGTTCTCAATCTAGCATTAAACAAAAGTACAAGATCACCTTCGTTGAAATGGCGAGGTGAAATGCGTCGATCATGCAATCGCTTCACCTTTTCCTTGTAAAACCTTGCATTCTCATATGCACGCAACCTCATTTCCTCCAACTCATGCAAGTCGAGGACACGCTTTTCTCTAGCTGCAAGCAGGTCCATGTTGATCACTCTTGTGGCCCAGAATGCCTTGTGCTCAATTTCAATAGGAAGGTGGCACGACTTTCCATATACCAACTTGTAAGGGCTCATGCCAATCGGTGTCTTGAAGGCAGTGCGGTAGGCCCAAAGTGCATCATGCAACTTGAAAGCCCAATCCTTCCTTGTCCTTACCACAGTTTTCTCTAAGATCGACTTGATTTCCCTATTAGAAATCTCAGCTTGACCATTAGTTTGAGGGTGATAAGAAGTATATATCTTATGAGTTACCCCATGACGGCTCAAGAGATTGTTGAATTGTCGATTGATGAAGTGCTTGCCTCCGTCACTGATGACAGCTCGTAGCACTCCAAAACGAGGGAAAATGATCTCATTGAAAAACCTTGTTACCGAATTCGAGTCAGCCTTGCGGCATACCATTGCCTCTACCCACTTTGACACATAGTCAACTGCCACCAAAATATACTCATTCTCTCGAGAGGAAAGGAATGGACCCATGAAATCAATGCCCCAAACATCAAAAAACTCTACCTCAAGGATAAAGTTGAGAGGCATTTCATTTCGTATTGTCATGTTTCCGGTTCTTTGACACCTGTCACAAGCTAGAACAAAAGATCTTGCATCTTTGGCCTGTATGACATTTTGTACGGCCCGTACAAGATCTGCCCAACTACAAAAGAAGAATCCATCTAATTAGTCTTGGTTTTGCATCCTTTTTAGTCAAAAGGTACCTTAGTGCAGCATGATCTGTGTAGACCACTATCTTCGAGCCCACCAAATATGATTTGAATTTGTCAAGGGCGAAAACAATGGCGAGAAGCTCCTTCTCGGTTGTGGTGTAGTTCATTTGGGCCGGGTCCAGCACCTTGCTAGCATAATAGATAGCACATGGCTTTTTGTCCTTCCGCTGCCCCAGAACTGCCCCAACTGCATAGTCACTTGCATCGCACATCAACTCAAATGGTAGTGACCAATCGGGTGGCTGTAAGATAGGTGCAGAGATAAGGGCTTCCTTTAAACTGCAAAAAGACTTGACACAATCATCAGTGAAAATAAAATCAGAATCTTTAATGAGTAAATTGGTCAATGGCTTCGCAATTTTCGAGAAGTCCTTTATGAAATGGCGATAAAAACCTGCGTGTCCAAGAAAACTACGAACTCCCTTGACATTTGTTGGGATTTCGAGTTTCTCGATTACCTCAATTTTTGCCTTGTCAACCTCAATCCCCCTAGAGGTGACAACATGTCCCAAGACAACCCCTTCTTGGACCATGAAATGACATTTTTTCCAATTGAGAATTAAATTCACCTCTTCACATCTCTGCAAAATCTTACACAAATTAGCCAAACAAGAATCAAAACAAGTACCATATACAGAAAAATCATCCATAAAAATTTCAACTTCTTTCTCAATAAAATTAGAAAAGATAGCCATCATGGCTCTTTGAAAAGTTGCAGGTGCATTACAAAGACCAAAGGGCATTCTACGGTATGCATAAGTACCGTATGGGCATGTGAATGTGGTCTTCTCTTGGTCCTGCTGATGAATGAGAATCTGAAAGAAACCTGAATAACCATCAAGATAACAAAAATATGAGTGATTAGCAAGCCTTTCAAGGAGTTGATCAACAAATGGCAAGGAAAAGTGATCTTTGCGTGTAGCCGCGTTGAGCTTCCTGTAATCAATGCACATCGTCCAATCGGTTGCCACGCGTGTTTCATCTTTTTCATTCTTCACCACTGTTGCTCCCCCTTTCTTGGAAACCACATGGACGGGACTCACCCATTTGCTGTCAAAAATCGGGTAGATAATACCTGCTTCATAAAGTTTTAAAATTTCTTTCTTTATTAGCTCTTTCAGATTTGGGTTGAGCCATCTTTAGTGTTCAACTGAAGGCTTGTGGTCGTCTTCTAACAAGATCCTATGTGTGCAAATGGTTGGATCGATCCCCTTCAAGTCCTTGATAGAGTAACTAATCGCGCCTTTGTGAGTTCTTAACTTCTCCATGAGCTTGGTGGTTTGATCAGGGGTTAATCCTGCATTTACAATAACAGGACATTTCTTTTCTAATTCAAGGAATTCATACCTGAGATTGGCCGGGAGAGATTTTAATTCGGGAGCGATCTACTCTGTCTGGCTGGTTGTACGGTCCGTATGGATCTTGTGCGGGCCGTATGTCTCAGCTTCAACCTGAGCTTCTAGTTCCTTCTCAATCTCCAGCTTCTCTGTTTGAAATTCCTTTGGTGTACGGTCCGTATGATCTGGGTACGGCCCGTATGGCGATTCTTCCAGACAGACAGGTGCTATGTCTGCCGCGCAAATTGTCTCAATTTCATTTGTTTCATCCTGCAAATCAGATAAAAAATCAAAATGATACCTTAGCGAGTTGCTGACTTGCTCCAGAAAATTTTCTTCAACCAATTTGTCAATCACATCCACCATATAACACGATTCGGGTTGAGCGGGATACTTCATTGCTCGATCGATTTGAAAGTGAACCTTCTCATCTCCGATGTTCAAGGTTAAAGTCTCATTTTTTACATTGATCAGCGCTCCAGCGGTCTTTAAGAATGGTCTTCCAAGAATGATAGGGACCTCCTTGTCTTTCTCCATTTACATCACAACAAAATCACTGGGCACATAGAACTTACCGACTTGAACCGGTATATCTTCCGCTATACCAAGTGGTAGTCTCACTGTTGAATCCGCGAGTTGTAAGGTCATTCGTGTGGGCTTAAGCTCGCCTACCCCCAATCGTTCAAAGATAGTTCGTGGCATGAGACTCACACTAGCCCCCAAATCACATAAAGCTCGTCGAATGGTGGCCTTGCCAATTGTGCATGGAATGGAAAATTTACCCGGATCTTCTAATTTCGGTGGAAGTTCACTTCTCAAGATGGCGCTGCATTGCTCAGTCAATTTCACCGTCTCATGCCCCCCCAAGATTCGTTTGTTCGATAGGATATCCTTGAGAAACTTAGCATAGGTTGGCATTTGGGTCAATACCTCGGTGAACGGGATTGTAATGTGCAATTGCTTCATAACTTCAATGAACTTGAGGAACTGATCATTGAGTCGGGTTTCAGCTAATCTCTGTGGGAATGGCACTGGTGGTCGGTATGGTGGCGGTTTCTCAGTCGCCTTCTTTTTCTGTCTGTCAGCTTCAATCTGTACGGGCCGTATGGGACTTATATGGGTCGTATGGTCTGTCTCATCATTTACAACTTCAATCAGATCAGGCTCTGACTGTTCAGAAATCACAGGGGGAGTTTGTACGGGCCATATGGGATCCGTACGGACCGTATGGTCAGTTTCTGGCTCAACAGGCATGGCTGGTCCTTGGTTCTGAGTCCCACTTCGCAATGTCACCGCTTTAGCCTCCTCCCTGGGGTTAATCTCGGGTTGGCCTGGTAGCATTCCAGGTTATGGTGGTGCGGTTTGGCTCCCACTTTGAGTTTTGCTTTGGGTGGCCAAACTAGCCAACTGAGCACCGATCGCTTGCATTTGCTCGAAAAGCATTTGATTCATCTCCCTTGCTCATGCATAAAGTTTTCCACTGCAGGGGCAACATAGGGTTTAGATGGTCCAGAGTATTGTGCACGGTTGTTTGAGTTATTGAATGCAGCATTATTGTAGAAGTTGCGGTTGTTATTGTTGCTGCCAGAAGGATTGTTGAAGTGTGTGGGATTGTTTTGCTTCCACCTCCAATTCTGTTGTTCAATCAGATTCTTGAAGTAGTTTCGGCTGAAAGGAGGTTTCAGAAAGTAAGATGGCTCATTGTTGAGAGAATTGACTTGCTCGGGCTCTTCATCTCTTTGCGCAAGCGGGCAATTCTCATACTCGTGTGCCTCGTCTCCACACATAACACACGGTTGAGGTTTCTGATTACCAAGCGCTTTGACACTCATCTTGTCAAAAACTTTATGCATGACATCCATCTTGGCGGTGAGAGCGGTGATCTGATCGACCTCAAGACAGCCTCCACCAGTCACTCGAGTGCTCCCTCAGCCGGACCATTGTTGGTTGGTTGCCATGTTGTCGATTAAGTTCATTGCCTCGGTAGCCTATCGGTCCATGAGAGCTCCACCTGCAACTACATCAACAGAAGTACGAGTAGTATCGGTTAAACCAGCATAAAAAGACTGAACAAGTAACCATTCGGGAATACCATGATGTGGACAGGAGTATTGAAATTCCCTAAATCTTTCTCAGGCCTCATTCAGTGGTTCATCAGGCCTTTGTCTGAAATTGGTCAATTGGATCCTAACATTGGCAGTTCTTTTATGGGGGAAAAATCTGGTCAAAAACAATTTGGACAATTCCCTCAAAGTGGTAATTGAATCTCTTGGTAGTGACCCTAACCATTTCTTGGCTTTATCCCTAAGGGTAAAAGGAAATAAAGCAAGCCTAATGTAATCAGCTGTTGCGCCATTAATTTTAATGGTGGCACAACACTCAAGAAAAGTTTGAACATGGGCATGTGGATCCTCATGATCCATGCCATGGAATGTGTTTTGCTGGACGATGTTGACAACGCCCGGATTGAAGTTGGGTTGGTTGCCAGCAACCCTAGGCAATCAGATTGCTCCTCTAACATCTCCTGCTCTCGGGACATTGAACTCTCGCAACGTCCTTGGCGCATAATCCACCCCTTCATCATCAGAAAATTGATCCTCTACTGGTGGATCAATGATGGGTGGATCATTAACGGGTGGATTAACTCCTCCGTTATTCATTTCGCTTGTTCTGAGTTTGTCTGCCCTCTGTTGTCGACTTGTACGGGCCATATGAATCTGGTACAAGCTGTACGGAGAGGTGACAGATGTGGTGCTGGAACGAATGTGCTGGAAGTTTGACCTTTTCTCCTGAGATAGTAGTTGTTATTGGGCCTCGACTCTTCCAGTATGTTCCTTTTAAGATGGAAAAAGAAAAATTAAAATTAAAATCTAGAATCAAGCAAAAATAAGAAAAAGTCTAGAATTTTCGATACCGTTTCCCGGCAACAACGCCAAAAACTTGTTCGCATAGAATATATGCTACAAAGTTTCAGTATAACAAGCTATACCTTTTAAACCTTTGTTATACTATCAAATAAGATAGCAAGTGTACTATCCTATCGATGAGTATTCTCAAGTATTGATCCATAGGGACGGAAGAAAATAACTGGACTTATCCTAAATTTACTTAAGATTCTAGAAGTGAGAGAAATTGGTTTGGTTTAGTTCTAACAATTCTAATGATTTATGACAAGTATAAAAGACAATAAAAAAGAATTAAAGTTGTTTTCAATTGATAAAAAGGCGTTTCCAGGGTTCATATTTCATTTCTGTTCAGTCCCGAGGCATACGGCCTGTACAGATTCCCGTACGGTCCGTATGGGACCCCGAGTTAATGTTGCTGCTACTGTTTTTGCGCTGATACTGATGTTTAGGGTTTCTATCAACCAGATCTAGATACCTAACCTCAACTTTCGCATTTTGGCTTAGTACCCGATTACCGAACTCAAATACTTCCCTCTTAGATGCGTTAAATCTCAATTTTTACATTTTCGCCTAATTTATCTAAGTTACTTGTTGGTTTACTAAAAGTATCCAAGGACTTTCGCCTCAAGGAAAGTTTCACCTTTCGGATACCCCTTGGTTTTACCCTACTTCATATACTTTATTGGGTTTGATTAAATATCATAGACTTGGCTCCTAACACTTAGATGTGCGCATTCATCTAACGGAATGACTAATCAATTCAAGAAACCACAAATAAAGCAATCAAAATACTACTCAACAAGGTAAAAACAAAGCATTCAACACAAATTCAAGTAGCATGCAAACAAAAACCAAACTAGAAACTACATCTTAGCCCTAAAAACAAAGTAAATTAGCTACTCATGTTCATAAGATAACACAAATAACAGAAAATAAAAGAGTTCATGAAAAAACAGTGGGAAAATCCGAAGATCCATTGCAAACTCGTGTTTTTCACCTCTCTTCCTCTTTTCCCTCTTGTCTTTTTCTCCAAGAAAGCTTGTTCAAGTCCTAGTGGTGAATCCCCCTCTTTTTGGTGAGGAAATATCTCCTTTAATGCCTCAGATCGCGTCTGCAGAGGTTTTCTTTTCGGCCTTCTTAAATTATGCTCATTTCAGACTCCAGCTGGATCTTCCGAATTAGCGTCCTACGGGCCGTAGGGGACCTCATACGGGCCGTAGGGGACCTCATACGGGCCGTATGCCTGTATCTTGTCTTGGAGACTTGGTGCCTCTGTTGTGGAACCTTCTATGTGGTTGGGTAGATCTTGTACGGCCCGCACAAAATGTCATACGGGCCGTATGAAAAGTTGTCAGATTCAGTTTTTCACCATTTTTCCTGCAAAATACCAAACAAAGCATAGCAGTACCACATTTCATAGTAAAAGTCTACATCTATAGGCTTTAAAGCACAGGTTCTAATGTAAATTAGGGTTGTAAATAAGATATAATATGGAGATATCATAGTTTTTCGAATAAATCAAATTATATAGTATTCAAACTATTTTTTTTTAAATATATTAAATATTTGTAATACTTCAATAAAAAGAATTATAAATAAAAACTGAAAACAAATCTTGGAAAAAAAAATTTCCTAAAAAAAAATCCTAAATCTAGAAAAAAATTATTCCGGATTTAGCAAAAAAAAAAAAAGAAATCCTAAATCCGGAAATAAATTATTCCGGATTTAGGATCCAATTTTCAGAAATTGGTATTTGAACCAGAAAAAAAATTTCCGGTTTGGGTAGTTTTGGAAAAAAACAAGCAGTTTCGTTAGTTTTTTAAATTTATATTTTTTTTTTGATATAAATAAAAAATTCGGCTGGCTGATAGTGGCTATTAGGATCGGTTGTATACTAAGAACCGATCATAATAGTTATCCGGATCGGTTCTCATATACAACCGATCCTAATAACTTAATTTATAAATTTAATGAGTGTTATAAATAAATCAAGTATCAGTTTGAAAATATTTTTATAAATTTTATAAATTTATCACGACCAATTTTTGTTAGTTTGAAAATATAGAAATGAAGTAATTAAAATTATTGATAAGATAATTTATAATTTATGCCATGATTGATGAAATATTATTTAAATTTTTTTAATATAATTTGTATAGAATTTATTAAATTATAAGAAATTAAGATATCAGGATTGGTTCTTAGTCTAGTTATTAGGATCGGTTGTATACTAAGAACCGATCCTGATAGTTATCTGGATCGGTTCTCGTATACAACCGATCCTGATAACTTAATTTATAAATTTAATAAGTGTTATAAATAAATCAAGTATCAGTTTGAAAATATTTTTATAAATTTTATAAATAAATCTGATATTTTTATAAATTTTATAAATCAAGAACCAATCCTAAGAACCGATCTTAATTTCTTATGAATGTAATAAATTGTATATAAATTATATTAAAAAAATTTGGAATATTACTTCATCAATCATGGTATAAATTATAAATTATCTTATCAAATATTTTAATTACTTTATTTCTATATTTTCAAACTAACAAAATTAGGATCAGTTGTTTGTCAGAACCGATCTAGATACTATCAGAATCAGTTGTTTATAAACAATCGATCCTAACAAATGAACTATTAGGATCAGTTGTTTGTCAAAACCGATTCAGATACTATCAGGATCAGTTATTTATAAACAACCGATCCTAATAAATAAACTATTAGGATCAATTGTTTGTTAGAACTGATTCAGATACTATCTGGATCAGCTATTTATAAACAACAGATCCTAATAGTTATTTATTAGGATCGGTTGTTTATAAGAACCTATCTGAATAGTTATTTATTAGGATCGGTTGTTTATAAGAACCTATCTGAATAGTTTTAGGATCGTTTTTTTTAAGAAAACCGATCCAGATAGTTATTAGGATCAGTTGTTTCATATAGCTAATTCAGATAGGCCAATCTTGATTCTAATTTTTCCACTAGTGGCCGGAGGGACGCGGACTCCTTACAGAGTAGAGTAGAGTAGAGTATATTACAGTACAGGTCATGTGCCGTGCACGATTATAAAGATGGCATGGGGATGGAGATCATGGTGCGGCACACCGACACTGCAATGCAATACAAGGATCTATATCTATATCTATATCAATATGGGACCTCTCTCTTGATTTCCCACTCGTCTTTATTTCTATACCCACTCCTTTTATATTTTTTTTTCTTTCTTTCTCTGATGGGTGGGGAATTGTCAGTGGCTTTTGCGGTGGATTAATCCATGCCTCTAGTGGATTAAGTAATTCACCTTTGAAATTCTAATTTAATGAATTAATAAACTAAGAGGAATCGCATTGATTGATGTCGTTTGTTCTGATTCTCGTGTATTTGTTTGGCTTGGATTGGACCTCGATCGATTGAGCTTGTCTTTACCAACTACAAATAAATTTATTGAAAAGTAACAGGGAAAGAGACATGCTTAATTACCTGCTTCCAATTATCAGTCGAAACTATCATATCAGCATCAAAATTATCTGTTTGAATCTTGATACAAACTAAACATATATATTACTCTGATTGAATATCGAACTGATATTTGATCCAATGCTCCTCAAAACACCTCCATTTCATCAAAATGCATAATTACATCGAATCGTATCTCCTCGGGTTACCTGAGGTGCAATAAAGAAAGTTAGACCATTCTTTTAACTATAACACAAATTTTAAAGCGGATTCTCTCTATATCTAAATAGGCACTGTCGCATCGAATCTTTTTAGTCCAGCTGGAATTAAATTAAAGTTATTTTTTCTTTACATTAGTATCATCTCACATAACTGAAGTGCAAGTGATAAATCCGGACTATTCTTTTAACTTGGCACAAATCTCAAAGCAATCTCCCTATAATTTCAATAGGCACCGAATTGAGTTTGGTCCAGCTGGAATTAATATGGATCGTTCGTTATTTTAAATTGCACCTCAGATCGATACCTGGGAGGACACATTCTTTATTTCTCTATTCCACCCTCAGAGGGGATACGAACCTTGATCGAATCACCTCACCATTAGTGCATTGCAGCTGTACCGTGTCGTATTTTGGTATACTTTGTTTAGGGGTGCCATGAACAATGCTACAATGTGCCAACACATTAAAGTTTCTAAACATACCGTACCGCACAGTGCCAAAGATGAACACAACATTGTTGTGTATTTTAGGTATTGGATTTTAGACAGAGGAAGAGGAAGGGGACTAAGAGGAGGCAAGGGCAACCACCCCTCTGAAACAGGACGTTATAATCCTTATGTGAAGATGATGTGTATGAGAGAAGAGACAACATAGGTGTACTCATTCCATCTCTTTCTATTATTTTCCTTCTTCATGTATTTTGTCTCTTTTATTGTTGAACTTGCCATGAGCGGCTAAGCAACCATTTTTTAGGATGAAGGCATGTAATCTTGAATTCTTATGAGTGAATCTAAATGTTTATTTATATTTATTATTTTCTTATGATCTGAATTTTTTCTGAGATTTATGATGATACTAAATAAGACTACTAACTTTTACCCTAACGCTACTCTATCGAATTACAAGTGCATAATCCTACCGCATAGTAGTGATGGGTATCAGTCCATAGGGATATATCTTAAGTAGTTTAACAATTTTAGCACTAGTCTAGGTTCTTCAGGTTTAATTGGGTAGCATGTATACTTCTAAGTATAGGTGGAGATACTAATTGCTATAAACCAAGTTTAGAGAGCCTCTATGATTTAAGATGAAATCCTTCTAATTATCCCAATACATATTTATGGTACTCATGTCTACTCGTATATGGCCTTCTGTCACTATCATATGTCGTATAGACCACCCCACAAAGCAGAGTTGCATACTGATATTGTTATTCCCTACAAATGCTTGGGTTCGGTTCTATGTGTATTTGAAAGGTTCTTCGACTCTAAGGTCGGCTTGTGGGGGACAATTTAGATTATCACAGGATATAATGTAATTAAACTACTCACACCAATTTAATTAATTATATTTCCCTATTACTCGCTAAGTAATAACCCTAAATCCTATTCATTACAAGTAATAAATAAATTTCTAATTATAATTCAAGATGATATCTAATTTATATCCTGCTAAAGGATCCCACTGGGTTATAACCCTAGTTTTTGAACCGCTGCCAAGCCTCATTAGCCGAAGTGTTTATAGTACTTACTTGTATCCCCTATCACACCGAGGTACAGTAACTTAACACCTATAAGTAAGTGGAGGACATTGACATTCAAAGTATAACGAAATCTCAAATAGACATAAAAAAATATATATTATAGTAAAGAGATAAATTAGAATTCATTACATCCAAACTCTAGAGAGAAGGAGCTTAGCTACTCAAAGCCATGACAAAATAAAAAGAAGTAATAAAATAAAGACAACCTAAAACCTAGGACACCTCTTCCTTAGATGACGTCTTCTTCTTTTGTCTTGGACTTCAAGTGCCTCTTCTTCTCCAACTCTAGAAATTACACGTAATATTCTGCTCTCAACTATGGACTTACACAACTAAAATATGCACACTAATTCCTATTACATTAGGAGTTTATGTAGTCTTTCTAAAGGTGTGGAGTCATGGAGAACATGGGCGCCAAATATTGTTTTTCATGCTATATTTGGAGCGCTAAAAATAGGCTTCAATGCATAGCAAGGCCTGCCACATCTGGAGATTAATCCTTCTAGAAGATTGTTATTCAACGGTTGAGATTTCATCCAAACTGGACAGTCCACGGATTCAATCCATGTGCCAGTGCGACGTAGGGTTTATACTGTATACGGTATAGTTTATAATGCACAACATTGTACTTAGCCGAATTTTAGTGAATTTCGCCATGTTGCATGTTGTGCACTTCGTATAAGGTATTTGCATACTCCATGTGATGCCATATTCTGACCTCCTTTAGAATTGACCTAAATATGACATGTTTGCTCCGTTTTCAGCTTAAATTCGCAACTTTCTCTAATACCTGTCAAAATAGCCTTAAAACATGTTTGCGGTGAATCATTCAGAAAAATGAGTACTTTGCATATGCTTTTCGGTCATTTTTCGTACTAAAAGTTAGTGATTTTCACTATATAAATTGGCGTTATCAATTTACTCTTTGTATCACTACTTGACTTGGTGCATGTTAACCTTGAAACACATGAAGATGGACACTTCATGGTATGCATATAAGGTTGACCAATAGATATAAGATACAATTATCTTAGATCTAAATAGAGAAATAGACATAACTGTTGATTTCTTATGATCTAAACTTCAATTAAAAACCTATTGGAATATAGACTTGTAGACGAATGTAACGTTCTATAAACTGATAGTGAAGTAATCTTAATTGTTATTATTATGAAAGGCATATAGGGAAGGAAGTAACTGTGAACTTGAACCTTTCTAGTTTTAACAATTAAGACTTATCATTAATTTTCATTGAATTGCTTAGGGTTAGGATAAGGTATCATCCCCTTATCAGTCCTAATCAATTAGGGTCTTACAACGTAATAGTGGCTAATACTGAAACATGATTAGCAACTCTCATATTGCATTTGATACCAATACAGGGCGTGTACGGTTCTGGCCAAACCATGTGAGATTCTGACTGGAGTGAAAATTAGCCGTGTATGGTTTACGCAGTAGCATGCGGATGGTAACAGAATCGCATGCGATTGATTAACTTTACTTGACAAGTTTACGCAATAGCATGCGAATGGTAACAGAACAGTGTGCAATTGTTCACTTAACCAGAACCTAGATTAAACGAGTTTGAATGATATAATGTCTGAATCCCTAGAAACTCATCTTCTAAACACTGTTGTAACTGAATATTACAACTAAACAAACAACCAACCAACAAATCAATCAAACAAACATTCAAACCAACTTAAAAGAATCGATAACCTAGACTTGATTTGCGATTAAATCTCTTAATACACCATCCATGTGGATCGACACCCCGATCTATACTATACGAATTGATTCATGCACTTGTGAATCGATATTAGAGTAGACAATTAATGTTATAAATATTATTAATTCTGATTTTGACCTATCAGCTAGTTAGAGCCTCTTAGCATGTGAACAATATTGGTTTCTTAATGAAATCAGTGGATTTCACCCACTTTCTCAAAAGAAAAAAAAGGTATTGGATTTTAGGTCAATTTGATACATCATTCACTTTAAAATTTATAAAACCTTACTACACAATAATATATCAGTTGCAAGCATACAACATAGCCTCGTAGTAATATAGGTATCGATCTGAAGATAACGAGAAATATTACTTTTTACTAAATTAATCATTTTAAAGGGTGCAATAAAAGTAAATGGGGGGATTTATTGCACACTTGGTTTTGTGGGTTCAATACCCGATTGAGAGTTGAATTGTAACAAAATTAATTTAAACAAATAAATAAAATGAGTTTTGTGTTTCAATAGAGAGAAGTATATGGCCTATTGACATACAATCACTTGGTGAAATCCATACTTATTTGGTTTCTAAATTCATGTTTACATTGATGAGGTTTCTAAGCCTAAAGTATCATTAAGGGTCACTTGCGTGAATTAATGACGTGCCTAATTATTTTGTGTTCACGATTAAGTTCTTCACTCTAGTGGTCTAGACCATAAACATAAGTTAGCCTAGTTTATCCCTAAATATCAATACTTCACGATTAAGTTCTTCATACAATATTTGATCCAATTCTAGAGGTCCTAATCAAATATGAAGCTTCACGATTAAGTCATTCACCTCAATTTAACATTTGTTTTATGTGGTTTTGGACTAAGAATTAGATTTTGTTATTTCTAATCTCAAAGCCTAAGGTATTCATGCATATAATTTGGTACCATCAATTCTTGATCCAAATCTATTCAAGTTGTTTAGACCTATGCGAGGTACTAATTATCAAGCAATACAAATCATGCAATTAAGTGTACAATAGAATCAACAAGAACAACCATACAAGCAAACAATCATCATAAAGAAAATCATCCAAGGTAGATTTTAATGCAAGTTCATGCTAAAAGCCTAAGCCCCCAGAAAGGAAATCTAGGTTCTCATGAATGCGCTAATATCCAAAATAAATGCAAGAGTAGGCATAATAAAAACTACAAAAAACACGAAAGAGAATAGACTACACCGATCTCCTTGCTTGCTGCCATCACCTTCACTTTGATCTACTCGAGCAACCTTCAATCTTTCTCTTCAATTGCCTTGATTCACTTGAAAAAGGTACAGAGATTTGTGGAAAATTAAGTAAAGTAAAAGTTGGAATAAAATATGGACCCCCCCCCCCCCCCCCCTTTTTTTTTGCCTCCTTTATTTATAATAATTTTCATGACTTTGGAAGCAAGGAAACAAGATCTAGAAGTGAACCGGCTAAGATTGCATCAATTTGCAAATAAAATTTGTTCAAATCTAAGCTGGTGCGGCC